>BOPN01004064.1:97500-107500 GCA_017312705.2 Penaeus japonicus | reverse complement strand
TACTCATCTCATTCTATATCTTTCTTTTATTTTCCCTTTCTTTTTCTCCCTTTTTTATCTTCTTGTTATCTTATCACCTTGTCTTATGTTCTTGTTTGCTTCATTCGATTCTATCTCGCCTTCTTTTACTGACTGAGGTTGTTGACCGCAGCACCTCGGAATAGCTTCTTGCATGCACTCTTGCAATGAACTGTCTGCAACAAACAAAATAACTTCCAGCCTGATGCACGACGGGTCCCTATACTTTGGCCGCGTAACCATGTTTGTCGCTTCCCTCGCCCTTCCTGGGGGATAGAGGGGGTGAGAAGAGCAGGGCGTGAGGGATGCTGGGAGAGCGAAGGATATGCGTTGGGGGGGGGGGGGAGCTGCTAGGTAAAAGAGGGAGAAGGGGGATTTATCAGCAAGGAGGGGGAGCTGGAGGAGGGGGGAACTGGATGAGGAGGGAGAAAGGGAGGGGGAGCTGGAGGAGGAGGGAGAAAGGGAGGGGGGATCTGGAGGAGGAGGGAGAAAGGGAGGGGGGAGCTGGAGGAGGAGGGAGAAAGGGAGGGGGGACCTGGAGGAGGAGGAAGAAAGGGAGGGGGGATCTGGAAGAGGAGTCATAAAAGCCGGAAGTGGGATTGCAAACCTCTGTCGTTTTTTCCTCTTCCGGATTTTCTTTCAGGAGAGAGAGGGGAGTGGGGGGGGGGAGGTAAGGTAGGATGGGATTTGGGGAAGGGAGATGGGGGAGGGGGGGAGGGACCGAGAGAGGAGGGAAATGTATGGATAAGACAGACCAGGTAAATCAATTGATAAGAGAATTATATGAAAAGATAGCAAAGGAGAGAGGAGGAGCGGAGACAATGAAAAATGATTTGCAGACAGATGAAGTGAAGAAAAGGAATGTAGGATCGAGAGAGAGAGAGAGAGAGAGAGAGAGAGAGAGAGAGAGAGAGAGAGAGAGAGAGACTCTTCCGTTTTCCAACAAACATATATTTCCACCTAAACTCTAAACGACCTTCGGACTTGCAGAACACCAAGAAAACAAAAACAACAACAAAATCTTTTCATAGCCCTCCATTTTTCTCCCTCCCTTCCTCCCCTCCCCCTTACCCCCACCCCACCATCATTAACTTTTATCCCTGTTTACACTTCCTTGATAACCCCGAAGCCGCATTGAATCCTTGCTTCTTGTTTCCGGGATTCAGAGGTCTTGTTTACATTGAGGCGGTCGCGCTTCTTTAGGATTCCCTTGTTTGCTCGAATCTATCCTCCTTTATGCAACATTTCTTACCCGCCTCCATGCAACCCCTCCCCCGTACCCCTCAGCCCTTGCCGCTGACGTATTGTGTCCATTTTTATCTTCTTATTTTTCTTTCTTCTCTGTTGTTGTTTTTTCACTTCATATACGTAGCGTGAAATGTATATTTTTTCTTCTTACTTTTTTGGGTTATGGTGTTTACCCGCAAGGTCATCAGTCCCCCGGAATTTATTGGCTTCTTACAGAAATCCTGGGGGTGGAACCATTGGCTTAATGACCTTGGCATGTGCCGCTGGTTGATAGCCAATAAATCCAACAAAGAAAAAATCCTGTCGGGTATCCTAAGGTTTAGTTATTATTTTTGACTGTTTTCTTTCTCTGTTTGTCTCTCTTTCCCCATGGCAATGTGCATGGGGAAAGAGAGACAGAGACAGAAAATAGTCAAAAATAATAAATAAAGTATAGGATAACTTCAATAGAATTGCTTTTTGCAGCGCAATGAAACTGTCAGAGAAGAAATCAGCCAAGTGGAATCGTTTGATCAAAAGAGAGTTTGTGAGAGACAGAGAGTGAGAGGGGGAAATGAAGAGGGATTTGCACAAGCACACTCATACACTCCCACACTTCGTCGCTCTTGATTTTTCTCTCTTTCTCTTTCTCTTGATTTCTCTCTCTCTCTCTCTTTCCCTTTCTCTCTCTCCCCTCTCTCTCTCTCTCTCTTTCTCTCTCTTTCCCTTTCTCTCTCTCCCCTCTCTCTCTCTTTCTCTTTTTTTTCTCTTTCTCCCTCTCCACACCTTTTTTTATCCCAGCACTGGCGCCCACATCTCGTAAATTAAACTCACATCCTCTCGCATCTCAACCGAGTCCTCCCGTAGCCTTAAGCCTTCCTCTCGTTGCAAAGGAACCTGGGTTGGCCATTACGGAACCTGGGTTTTCATGGACATTCTGTGCAATATGTCTGGATGGCTCATGCAACAGGGGTTCTTTAGTGTGGGTTTGCCATTAGCTTTTTCTGTGGGGTTCCTTTCGCTATATGGAACTGTATTAGGATTATTATTGTTGCTGTTGTTATTATTTTTCTATTATTGTTATAGTATCACTGTTAATGTTATTCTTATTATCATCCTTGCTGATATTGTTCTTATTATTGGTATCATTATTACTATTATTATTACTACCAATATTATTACAATAATTATTATTATGATTATCATTGTTATTATTATGGTTATTGTTATTGTTATTATCATCATTATCGTTATTACAATTATTATTATCATTATTATTGTTGTTGGTATTATTGTTATTGTTATTATTATCATTATCATAACTATCCTTCTTGTCCGGTTATAACATCATACAAGACAAACTCAAATCAAAATTATTAGACTATTTATCTCTACTCATCTGTCCTACCATATTTATATGACTTTACTGCCTTTGCAATGCATTTTTAGTTATACCATCTCCTCTTCCTCCTCCTCCTCCTCCGTTTCCACCCTTCCCCCTGTCCCCCTCCTCCCCCTCCCTCTCTCCCAGACTCCTTCATAAGACCGAAAATCCTTCTCCTCCCCTCCCCTCTCCTCCCCTCCCCTTCCCTCTCCACCATCCATTGTCTGAGGCCTTCTTCCGCCCCGACAAGAGTTCGCATTAAAGGATTCCGCTTATCCTCCCACAGGAGCGGCTGCTGCTGTCTGTCCTGCCGAAACACGTGGCGGAGACGATGCGGCAGGACCTCGGTCGCGGAGGAGACGGCCAGTTCAAGAAGATCTACATGAGTCGCCACGAGAACGTCAGGTGAGTCATTTTAGGGAAGCCCTTCTAGGGGAGCCCTTCTAGGGGAGACCTTCTAGGGGAACCCTTCTAGGGGAACCCTTCTAGGGGAGCCCTTCTAGGGGAGCCCTTCTTGGGGAACCTTTCTAGGGGAGACCTTCTAGGGGAACCCTTCTAGGGGAACCCTTCTAGGGGAGCCCTTATAGGGGAGCCCTTCTAGGGGAGACCTTCTAGGGGAGCCCTTCTAGGGGAGACCTTCTAGGGGAGCCCTTTTTGGGGAGCCTTTCTAGGGGAGCCCTTTTTGGGGAGCCCTTCTAGGGGAGACCTTCTAGGGAAGACCTTCTAGGGGAGCCCTTCTTGGGGAGACCTTCTAGGGGAGCCCTTTTTGGGGAGCCTTTCTAGGGGAGACCTTCTAGGGGAGCCCTTTTTGGGGAGACCTTCTAGGGGAGCCCTTCTAGGGGAGACCTTTTTGGGGAGCCCTTCTTGGGGAACCCTTCTAGGGGAGACCTTCTAGGGGAGCCCTTCTAGGGGAGACCTTCTAGGGGAGCCCTTCTTGGGGAACCCTTCTAGGGGAGACCTTCTAGGGGAGCCCTTCTAGGGGAGACCTTCTAGGGGAGCCCTTCTAGGGGAGCCCTTCTTGGGGAACCCCTTCTAGGGAGCCCTTCTTGGGGAGCCCTTCTCTAGGGAGCCCTTCTAGGGAACCCCTTCTAGGGGAGACCTTCTAGGGGAGCCCTTCTAGGGGAGCCTTCTAGGGGAGACCTTCTAGGGGAGACCTTCTTGGGGAACCCTTCTAGGGGAGACCTTCTAGGGGAGCCCTTCTAGGGGAACCCTTCTTGGGGAGACCTTCTAGGGGAACCCTTCTAGGGGAGACCTTCTAGGGGAGCCCTTCTTGGGGAACCCTTCTAGGGGAGACCTTCTAGGGGAGCCCTTCTAGGGGAGACCTTCTTGGGGAACCCTTCTAGGGGAGCCCTTCTTGGGGAACCCTTCTAGGGGAGACCTTCTAGGGGAGCCCTTCTTGGGGAACCCTTCTAGGGGAGCCCTTCTAGGGGAACCCTTCTAGGGGAACCCTTCTAGGGGAGCCCTTCTAGGGGAGCCCTTCTTGGGGAACCCTTCTTGGGGAACCCTTCTAGGGGAGACCTTCTAGGGGAGCCCTTCTTGGGGAACCCTTCTAGGGGAGACCTTCTAGGGGAGCCCTTCTTGGGGAACCCTTCTTGGGGAACCCTTCTAGGGGAGACCTTCTTGGGGAGACCTTCTAGGGGAGACCTTCTAGGGGAGACCTTCTAGGGGAGCCCTTCTTGGGGAACCCTTCTAGGGGAACCCTTCTAGGGGAGACCTAGGGGAACCCTTCTAGGGAGACCTCTAGGGAGCCCTCTAGAGACCTTCTAGGGAGCCCTTTTGGGGAGCCTTTCTAGGGGAGACCTTCTAGGGGAGCCCTTTTTGGGGAGCCCTTCTAGGGGAGACCTTCTAGGGAAGACCTTCTAGGGGAGCCCTTCTTGGGGAGACCTTCTAGGGGAGCCCTTTTTGGGGAGCCTTTCTAGGGGAGACCTTCTTAGGGGAGCCCTTTTGGGGAACCCTTCTAGGGAGACCCTTCTAGGGAGACCTTTTGGGGAGCCCTTCTTGGGAACCCTTCTAGGGAGCCCCTTCTAGGGAGACCTCTTAGGGAGCCCTTCTTGGGAACCCTCTTCTAGGGGAGACCTTCTAGGGGAGACCTTCTAGGGAGCCCTTCTAGGGTTTCCTGGGGAACCCCTTCTAGGGGAGACCTTCTAGGGGAACCCTTCTAGGGGAGACCTTCTAGGGGAGACCTTCTAGGGGAGCCCTTCTTGGGGAACCCTTCTTGGGGAGACCTTCTAGGGGAACCCTTCTAGGGGAGACCTTCTTGGGGAACCCTTCTAGGGGAACCCTTCTAGGGGAGCCCTTCTTGGGGAACCCTTCTAGGGGAGACCTTCTTGGGGAACCCTTCTAGGGGAGACCTTCTAGGGGAACCCTTCTAGGGGAGCCCTTCTTGGGGAACCCTTCTAGGGGAACCCTTCTAGGGGAGCCCTTCTTGGGGAACCCTCTAGGGAGACCTCTAGGGGAGCCCTTCTAGGGGAGCCCTTCTTGGGGAACCCTTCTAGGGGAGGCCTTCTAGGGGAGACCATCTAGGGGAGACCTTCTAGGGGAGCCCTTCTTGGGGAACCCTTCTAGGGGAGACCTTCTAGGGGAGCCCTTCTAGGGGAGCCCTTCTTGGGGAACCCTTCTAGGGGAGACCTTCTAGGGGAGACCTTCTAGGGGAGCCCTTCTTGGGGAACCCTTCTAGGGGAACCCTTCTAGGGGAGACCTTCTAGGGGAGCCCTTCTAGGGGAGCCCTTCTTGGGGAACCCTTCTAGGAGAGCCCTTCTAGGGGAGCCCTTCTAGGGGAGCCCTTCTTGGGGAGCCCTTCTTGGGGAACCCTTCTAGGGGAGACCTTCTAGGGGAGCCCTTCTAGGGGAGCCCTTCTTGGGGAGACCTTCTAGGGGAACCCTTCTAGGGGAGACCTTCTTGGGGAACCCTTCTAGGGGAGATCTTCTAGGGGAGCCCTTCTTGGGGAACCCTTCTAGGGGAGACCTTCTAGGGGAGCCCTTCTTGGGGAACCCTTCTAGGGGAGCCCTTCTAGGGGAGCCCTTCTTGGGGAGACCTTCTAGGGGAACCCTTCTAGGGGAGCCCTTCTTGGGGAACCCTTCTAGGGGAGCCCTTCTTGGGGAGCCCTTCTAGGGGAGCCCTTCTAGGGGAGACCTTCTAGGGGAACCCTTCTAGGGGAGACCTTCTAGGGGAGACCTTCTAGGGGAGCCCTTCTAGGGGAGCCCTTCTTGGGGAACCCTTCTAGGGGAGACCTTCTAGGGGAGCCCTTCTTGGGGAGCCCTTCTAGGGGAGCCCTTCTTGGGGAGACCTTCTAGGGGAACCCTTCTAGGGGAGACCTTCTTGGGGAACCCTTCTAGGGGAGACCTTCTAGGGGAGCCCTTCTAGGGGAGACCTTCTAGGGGAGACCTTCTTGGGGAACCCTTCTAGGGGAGACCTTCTAGGGGAACCCTTCTAGGGGAGACCTTCTAGGGGAGCCCTTCTTGGGGAGCCCTTCTAGGGGAGCCCTTCTAGGGGAGACCTTCTAGGGGAGCCCTTCTAGGGGAGACCTTCTAGGGGAGCCCTTCTAGGGGAGCCCTTCTTGGGGAACCCTTCTAGGGGAGACCTTCTAGGGGAGCCCTTCTTGGGGAACCCTTCTAGGGGAGACCTTCTAGGGGAGCCCTTCTTGGGGAGACCTTCTAGGGGAGACCTTCTAGGGGAACCCTTCTAGGGGAGACCTTCTAGGGGAGACCTTCTAGGGGAACCCTTCTAGGGGAGACCTTCTAGGGGAACCCTTCTAGGGGAGACCTTCTAGGGGAACCCTTCTTGGGGAACCCTTCTAGGGGAGCCCTTCTTGGGGAACCCTTCTAGGGGAGACCTTCTAGGGGAACCCTTCTAGGGGAGCCCTTCTTGGGGAACCCTTCTAGGGGAGACCTTCTAGGGGAACCCTTCTAGGGGAGACCTTCTAGGGGAACCCTTCTAGGGGAGACCTTCTTGGGGAACCCTTCTAGGGGAGACCTTCTAGGGGAACCCTTCTAGGGGAGACCTTCTAGGGGAGACCTTCTTGGGGAACCCTTCTAGGGGAGACCTTCTAGGGGAACCCTTCTAGGGGAGACCTTCTAGGGGAACCCTTCTAGGGGAGCCCTTCTAGGGGAGCCCTTCTTGGGGAACCCTTCTAGGGGAACCCTTCTAGGGGAGACCTTCTAGGGGAACCCTTCTAGGGGAGCCCTTCTAGGGGAACCCTTCTTGGGGAACCCTTCTAGGGGAGACCTTCTAGGGGAGACCTTCTAGGGGAACCCTTCTAGGGGAGACCTTCTAGGGGAGCCCTTCTTGGGGAACCCTTCTAGGGGAACCCTTCTAGGGGAACCCTTCTAGGGGAGACCTTCTAGGGGAACCCTTCTAGGGGAGCCCTTCTTGGGGAGCCCTTCTAGGGGAGCCCTTCTAGGGGAGCCCTTCTAGGGGAACCCTTCTTGGGGAACCCTTCTAGGGGAACCCTTCTAGGGGAGACCTTCTAGGGGAGCCCTTCTAGGGGGAGACCTTCTAGGAACCCTCCTCTAGGGGAGCCCTTCTTGGGGGAACCCTTCTAGGGGAACCTTCTAGGGGAACCCTCGGGAACCCTTCTAGGAGCCCTTCTAGGGGAACCCCTTCTAGGGGAGCCCTTCTGGGGGAACCCTTCTAGGGGAGACCTTCTAGGGAGCCCTTGGGGAACCCTTCGGGGAACCCTTCTAGGGAGACCTTTCTAGGGGAACCCCTAGGGAGGACCTTCTAGGGAGCCCTGGGAGACCTTCTCTAGGGAGCCCTCTAGGGGAGCCCTTCTAGGAGCCCCTAGGGGAACCCTTCTTGGGGAACCCTTTTAGGGGAGACCTTCAAGGGGAACCCTTCTAGGGGAGACCTTCTAGGGGAACCCTTCTAGGGGAGCCCTTCTTGGGGAACCCTTCTAGGGGAGACCTTCTAGGTGAGCCCTTCTAGGGGAGACCTTCTAGGGAGCCCCTTCCTAGGGAGACCTTCTCTAGGGAGCCCTTCTAGGGAGCCCTTCTTGGGAACCCTCTTCTAGGGAGACCTTTCTAGGGGAACCCTTCTAGGGGAGCCCTTCTAGGGGAGACCTTCTAGGGGAACCCTTCTAGGGGAATCCTTCTAGGGGAGACCTTCTAGGGGAGCCCTTCTAGGGGAGCCCTTCTAGGGGAGACCTTCTAGGGGAACCCTTCTAGGGGAGCCCTTCTTGGGGAACCCTTCTAGGGGAGCCCTTCTAGGGGAACCCTTCTAGGGGAGACTTTCTAGGGGAGCCCTTCTTGGGGAACCCTTCTTGGGGAGACCTTCTAGGGGAACCCTTCTAGGGGAGACCTTCTTGGGGAACCCTTCTAGGGGAGCCCTTCTTGGGGAACCCTTCTAGGGGAGACCTTCTTGGGGAACCCTTCTAGGGGAGACCTTCTAGGGGAACCCTTCTAGGGGAGCCCTTCTTGGAGAACCCTTCTAGGGGAGCCCTTCTTGGGGAACCCTTCTAGGGGAACCCTTCTAGGGGAGCCCTTCTAGGGGAGACCTTCTAGGGGAGCCCTTCTTGGGGAACCCTTCTTGGGGAACCCTTCTAGGGGAGACCTTCTTGGGGAACCCTTCTAGGGGAGCCCTTCTAGGGGAGCCCTTCTTGGGGAGACCTTCTAGGGGAGACCTTCTAGGGGAACCCTTCTAGGGGAGCCTTGGGGGACTTTGGGGTAGTCTTTCAGTCTTTCTCTCTTTTTCTTTCTCTTCTTTTCTCTTTCTTTTTTTCTTTCTCTCTCTCTCTCTTATTTCCTCTCTCTTTTTCTTCTTCTTCTCTCTCTCTCTCTATCTTTTTTTTCTCTCTATCTATCTCTATCTTTCTATTTTTTCTCTTTCTGTCTCTCTCTCTCTCTCTCTCTCTCTCTCTCTCTCTCTCTCTCTCTCTCTCTCTTTTCTCTCTTACTAGGGAGATGAAAAAGAACGAGGAGGAGGAGGGAGGGGAAGGGAAGCAAGAGAGAAGAAGGATGAGAGAAGGAGGAGACCGAGGAAGAGGGGAAAAGGGAGGGGAAGAAATAGAGAAAAAGGAAGTAAAGTACAGAGGGGAAAGAGAGTAGAGGAAAGAGAGAGAGAAAAAAGAACGAAAGGAAAAAGAGGGAGATAAGGAAAAAAAATATGTAAGAAAAAAAAGGAGAAGACAAAAAACAAAAATTAAGAAAGGCAGAAAGAGAAAAAAAAAACGTAAAGGATTAATAATAAGAGAGAAAGAGATAAAGAAAGACATACAAGCGAGGCAAGGTGGGCGAGGCGAGTGAGCGACGGAGGCGGAGGTTCGGTGTCGCTCCGACTGTCATGAGATTGGAGGTGATGAGAAGCTGCTTTGTCCGCGAGGGGGGGTGGGGGTGAGGGTGGAAGAGGGGAGGGGAAGGGAAGGGGGAGGGAAAAAGAGTGTATTGATTTATTCATTTCGTTTAGGTTTCCAGTTTTTTTTTCTTTCTTTTTTAAACTTTTCTGATTTGGTTCTCTCTCTTACTTTCTCTCTTTTTTTTCTTTCTCTCTCTCTCTCTCTCTCTCTCTCTCTCTCTCTCTCTATATATATATATATATATATATATATATATATATATATATATATATATATATATTTATATATTTATATATTTATATATATATATATATATATATATATATATATATATATATATGTACATATATATGTATATATGTATATATATATATATATATATATATATATATATATATACATATGTATATATATATATGTATATATATATATATATATATATATATATATATATATATATATATATATATATATATATATATATATATATATATATATGTATATATATATATATATATATATATATATATATATATATATATATATATATATATATGTACATATATATGTATATATATATATGTACATATATATATACATATGTATATATATATATATATATATATATATATATATATATATATATATATGTATATATATATATATATATATATATATATATATATATATATATATATATGTATATATATATATATATATATATATATATATATATATATATATATATATATATATATATATTTATATATTTCATTGCTGTGTAATATTGCGGCAACGAGAAAGTTGAGCCAAAAAGTAGTTTAATCACGGTCATGTTATTTAAGTTTGTTTAATCAGCACTTTAAAGAGGATAAGATATTAGATCCTATTAAAGACTTTTAAGTGGTACAAAGTATGGGAAAGTTCGTAAAAATTATCCCATGGCTGATTGGTGATTGGTTTAATGAGCCATTGCTATTCGATTGTGAGAAGATTTCGACAGTGACGTTTCATGTTGTAGTTGTTGCTTTTGTTGCAATTTGCAATGAGAGTCGTTGTTTAGGTAGGGAATTAGGAACTGT
>BOPN01004064.1:85000-92500 GCA_017312705.2 Penaeus japonicus | reverse complement strand
AGGATGGTGACGATGAGGAGGAGGAGGAGGATGGTGATGATGGTGGTGGTGGTGATGATGATGATGAGGATGGTGATGATGATGATGAGGAGGAGGAGGAAGATGGTGATGATGACGAGGAGGAGGAGGTGGAGGATGGTGAGGATGATGATGATGAGGAGGAGGAGGAGGAGGAGGAGGATGGTGATGATGATGAGGAGGAGGAAGAGGAGGATGTTGATTATGGTGGTGGTGATGATGAGGAGGATGATGGTGATGATGACGGCGGTTAGCTGTATTGCTGAAGTGTCCTGACGGATTTACGGATTTTTGGTGATTGATACCTTTCCTTTTTCACTCTGACTTTTTATTTGATTTCTCTACGTCTTTTAGTCTCTTTTTGTCTTCTCTTCCTTGTTTTATCAGTCGAAGAAAATGAATGTCGTGAGAACATCTTGAGGGAACATGTGTCGCCGAAGGTAAAAGAGAATTGGAAGAGATGAGAGAGAGAGATAGACAGAGAGAGAGAAAGAGAGAGAGAGAGAGAGAGAGAGAGAGAGAGAGAGAGAGAGAGAGAGAGAGAGAGAGAGAGCCTACAGACTGACTTGTCTTACCAGCTATTTCGATTTAAATTCATGCGACTATGTAATAGTACTACTGCTACTGTTACTGTTATTACTATTATTACTATTATTGGTGATGATAATAATATGAAGGTGAGGCAGGTAGAGTGAGGGAGAGAGAGAGTTCAAATACTTGATTCCATTAATTACAATGGTTATTCTGTTTACATGTGTAGTATTTACATTATGTGATACCACAGTATTAACGTAGACAATATAAACTACAGGTGTAGTCAATATAGAAAACATATTAACATCACAAGTGACTGAAATACCGTGTTTGGCTTGATGGTCAAGCGCCTGATGTCATTGATAATTAAGATGTTCTTTCAGTATTGTTTTAAATGTACTTAGGTTGGAGATATTTCTAAGATGCTGTGACAGATGGTTCCAGATCACTGGTCCTCGGATCTGTATATTTCTTGACTCTGTTTTCGTATTTGATCTTTTGATATACAGAGAGAGGGGGGGATATGACTCGAAACACTGAAGGGGAAGAATGCCAAGAATAAAACAAGAAAGAGTAACTGAATAAAAGATGATAGGAGACGAGACAATAGTGAAGGGGAGGGGCCCGAGGAGGTAAAGGGCGGTCGGGGATAGCGCGCGATCCCTTGATCTGTTGTGGAAGCCTCAGGATCAGCCACAGAGCTACGTCAATCACGCCCCAAACCACCGATATATCACCGGAGGAGCCTCAGCCGCGCTCCACCGACACCAGGGCCCTTGATTCGGCATTTCGAGACCCTCCTTTCGATCAGGGTCGAGGCTTCGCGACACCTAATCGACTCATATGAACCCGAAGGTCTCGTGCTTCGGAATTCAGCGCCCTGTTCTTCTTTGGCAAGGTGTCGAAGCGGGGTTCAAGAGCCGTCGTTTAAGGTGCGGCTAATCAGGAGTGGTTCGAGATCGCGCGTTAGGCCTGTCGCCGCCTCAGCCCGCCAGGAATCGTCGTCGATAGAATCCCAGCGCCGCGGAAGCGAATCCGGGCCCCCATTACGCCCTTCGCTGCCGCCTCCGTGACCGTCGCCGGGCTCGAGCTAAAGCCGTCGACACGCCCGGCGCCCTCGACCCTGGGGGCAGTGTGTTGCCTCTGCGACGGGCGTGCGGCTTCCTGGCTTGGCCCTCTGCTTATCACTCCGACCAGTTGACTTAGATCGAGATCTGCCGTAGAAGGTAAAAGCTACAATTGCGGGTTTTGACAGGTAGTAGGGACCGTGTCATGGGACGGCAAATGTATGATGCTGTACGTCGACCGCTACCGCTGCCTCCTGATTTGTCGGAAGAGACGAAACGCCTGCAGCTCCGTGGGCTTCGTCCGTGGCGCTGCGAAGGCGTCAGATGGTAAGCCAAATTTACATTTACATTTCGTTTAATGCCGGTTACTCGCGTTGCCAATAAGCTAAACCGACATGTTATTCTGGCAGCGGCTGCCCCGCGCCGGACAACTTTGTTGCCACGCGGAAATTCTTCATCTGCAAAATGATCATTCTTCTATAAGTTATAACTTTCAGGCCTTCGGGAGCTGATAGGATGAAGCAAATCCTCCTTACTGAAGTTTGTGCGCACTTAGAAGATCCTGGCAGAGGAAGTTCTGATACCTATGCCCACAATGTGCTTTCTGAATGCTGTTCTCGGTTGTCTGTCAGTATGACTATGTCTGTGTACAGGACAATTGGTCATATAATATACAGGTCAAGAGCAAGTCTGCAAACTCATCATCCCACATGACACTGGCCTTGTCTTGTCTTGTCGCTACCGTGCTGGAAAAAAAATCCTTACATTGAAAAGAAGCTCAAGTTGCCTTAATCCCAGCGCCGTCAGCGTATCCTCCAAGACCCCGGGATATTTATAAGTGGGCGTCCGATCACCCCAGCGCGGACACTTTCTTCCTTCACGTGTAGATACTTATAGCAGAGTCCCTTCTTTGTCGAAAGGACTTCCTTTAAGCCACATATATTTGCAGCATTTATTTATCAAGGTTTTGAAAATTCCCTTTTTATATGGGCAGTATGTACTTACTCATTCCTTAGGAATGTGTTCGAGTTTCATTCCCTCAGAAAGCGAATCGTGAATGCGGAAAGTCTTTTCGAGAAACAGAAGTGAAAAGGTGAAAGCTCGCCTTCGCGCTCAGACTCCAAATGGATTCGATAGTGAGTCTCGTAGAGCTGATTCTAGGAACCATTGATAAGCTGGAGTCAGAATTAATTACGCTAAAAGAGGGCGGGGGTATAATAGGAAGCTCTGATGCCTTAGTCGGCAGCTTAAGTCACTAATCCTTCGTCCCCTTTGTGCAGGATCCCCCCAGATTTGATAGACCTCGATACTCACCCTCCAAGCTCTCCCTTCACTCCATGTAGCTCGTTCTGGAAGCGGGAGGAGAAAGCGGGGAACTTGGGAGTTAGAAAATAGAAGAACTCGCCCTTTGATTATGTGCCTCGAGTTGAGATTAGAATTTGCCATGATTAATTCGGTGCGGTGGGGCTGCGGGAGGCCTTCCAGCGGCGGGTGGATCGATCACGTCCGTTTCGCGCTGGATTGAAGGACCTCGCGACCGATTTGCGTCCCGGGGGAGTTACGGAAACTCGGGGGGGAGGGGGAGGGATTTTACATGTCTTTTCTCGGGAACTTTGGCTCATCGTCCTCGCTCGTAATATCACTGGAAATGTCTCTCCTTTTATTTCTACATATTGAGAAAGTAGGTTTGTTTTTATCTCTAGTATGTATGAATAAGAAAAAAATAAAGTTGAGGGACGCAAGAAAATTCGTTTTCTTAAAAAAAAAATATATATATATATTTTTCGTCCTCTCACTCCCTTTCTCAAGGCATGCAAATTGCTCCTCTTGTTCCTCCTCCTATTATGCATATGCATTAGTCGGCGCTCCTCCGGCCGGCTGCCGCTCCCCCGGGGGAGGACACCGGACGCCGGTAGACGCGAGGGGAATTATCTGTCTTTATCGACACAAGTATTACATCCTCGTTATTGTTTAAAAAGTATTATCACCGGAACATAATCTTTATCACTCGTCCATAGTAACAAGGGCGAGAAATTTATTCAAACATGTATTGCCTTGTTTGTGTTGTATTCCATTTGCATTCGATTTTCGAATTCTGTTCGTGGCGGCATTTTCTACGCCGCTTGCCTCGTTTTCGGCGGAGGAAGGCGTCTCGTAGCAACGCCAGCAGGAGCGTCGCGCAAGTAGGGACAATTAAGACGAATTTCAACACTCGCAAGAACGCGCCGAGTCCTCGTTTTCAGACGCGTGTCACCGGCTTCGATAATACATCTGAATTTATTTCCATGTATCTCGACGCCGCTGTGACGCACCTTGTACCCGCCCCGTCCCCCCCCCCACCCCACCCCCCTCCTCTCCCATGACGCCACTGCGATCCTGTGCGGTTTTGCTCCCTTGGGCGTCGTCTTGGAAGCCTTGGCGGAACTGGGCCGCAGGGAAGGCTTATTCCGTCATGACATTTTCTCGTTCCCAGCGGTAGCGCCGCCGCGAGCCACTCTGAGTCGACGACATGGCGAGTCAGCGAGTCAGCGGCGGCCTTTTCCGGTTTCGTCCCGCGGGAGTTACTCTGAGGATCGCAATTACTGTCGTTGCTTCATCCCCTTCATCCCCTCCGCCTCACTCGATTGCCAGCCAATTACCTTGCCATCGAGTCAGGAAAGGACTCTTTGCTCTGGATCCTTCGTCACTGCGACCGAGGAATGGACGCCGGATCGGAGGATACTGCCAGAAGGAGAACGGTCTCGAGGCGACCCTATAGATCCGCCAAGGTAGCAAGCCCTTGCGACTCGGGTCTCGAAGCTCTCTGACGCGTGACTTTCACTCGGAGTTGATACAGTTTTGGATTGGCTGTTTCTTAATCAATAACTATTAGATCTTTTGTTAGTCAGGTGTAATGGCGGCGGTGATTTGTGCTTGCCATCTCATCGAGCACAAATTGCCGTGAGAGCTCCTTAATTGGCCAGAGGTGTAAAGGGAGTCCGAGCACTATGCTCATATTGTTTTGAGATATACTATTGTTTTTTTGTTTTTTTTTTGCATTTACCATCAGCGGAGGTTTTTTTTTCTTTTCCTTTTATGCCACACGCTTGTAATTTCCCTAAAGTTTCCGCGGCATTCCTTTTCGTAATGTTCCTCACGCCCGCGACACCACCTCTCCTGTGATAGGATCCTCCATGAAGACGCGGCTTCCCCTGAGTACCGAGGGGCGCCGCCCTCTGGCGTTCGGCCTTCGTCCTGGAATCCTTCTGCTCATTATCTCACTTTTTGTCTTTCGTCTCCACGCCGCTTGTCTCGTCCGAGGAATGTCAGAGCGAGCCTCCCTCGTCCTGCTTCCCAGTTCAATATCCTGGCGGTGTTTGCGTGTGTGTGGGTGGCGTGTTTGCCTCCGCCGCTCAGTCCCTTTGCCTCACTCTTCCAAGGCATCGAATCGCTTTTGAAATCTTAGCTGAGCCTTCAAGGGCCCCATTTGCTTAGCCCGCGTCCGTTTTTTCTGAAGCCCGAGACGCTGTTTTTCCCCTTTTCGTCGATTACGGGAGTCTTGAGATGACTGGCTCAAGTATCGGAGAAACCAGGCGTGAGTACGCTCGTCTTCCTCCGGTCTCCCTCTACCTCTTCCTTGTCATACTTTTCGGCTCCACACCGTCCTTGTCTTCTTTATCGGCCTGTGCCTGTCTTCCTCCTTGCCTCCTCGCTGCCCTCTCTTCTTCTTGTCTTCGTTATCACTCTCTTCCTCTTTCTCTCCTCGCTGTTCCTGTCTTCCTCTTCCTCTCCTCGCTGCCGCTCTCTTCTTCCTTGCCCCTAGGCTGTTCTTGTCCTTCTCGTCTCCTCATTGTCCCTCTCGTCCTCGCTGTCCCTGTCTCCCTGCCTTGCCTCCTCTCTGCCCCTGTCTCCCTGCCTTGCCTCCTCTCTGTCCCTGTCTCCCTGCCTTGCCTCCTCTCTGTCCCTGTCTCCCTGCCTTGCCTCCTCTCTGTCCCTGTCTCCCTGCCTTGCCTCCTCTCTGTCCCTGTCTCCCTGCCTTGCCTCCTCTCTGTCCCTGTCTCCCTGCCTTGCCTCCTCTCTGTCCCTGTCTCCCTGCCTTGCCTCCTCTTTGTCCCTGTCTCCCTTCCTTGCTCCTCCACTGTCCCTGTCTCCCTACCTTGCCTCCACTGTCCCTGTCTCCCTGCCTTGCTCGTCCTCGCTATCCAAGTCTTCCCCATGGTCTCCCTCGGCCGTCCGGTTATACAAGTCCCGTCCATATCTCCGAGATTGGGCGTTGTCACTCGGTGGACATCGCTCCTTCACCTCGTCCGTCGTCGGGGCGGCTCCTCCTTCAGCGTTGACCACGGCAGAGCGGAAGAACTCGTCCTTCGTCTGGTGTGTTATAGGTTCAGTCCCATCGCTTGCGCCTCCTCGTCTTCCGATCTGTCTCCCGTGTCGCAATTTTACTCTTCCTCCGATATTTATCAGGCGGTGTTTAGCGTTCCCTTCCTGCGCCTATTCTGGCATTCCGTGGTGTCGCATTTGATACACAACTTGCGTCTTCGGGAGTATAATTGCGTTTGCTCGAGTCTCCTGGTTCGGGCTGGATTAATTGCATCTTCCAAGCGGTTAATCTGCTCGTGTGTCTCTGCCTGATGTATTTGCAGTCGGCGCTGTTTTTGCTGAGATGCAAATGAAGCGCATTTGCAATTCCTCGCGGCGTTCCCTTGTTTGCATCACATCCAAGACCGCGGCACGGATGAGGTTAGCACAGGAACCTTTCTGCCTGCTTGTGCAAACTTGGAACCTCGGCTCCGTAATTCTCGGGAAACAGTGGAGAAAATACGTTCGTGTACTCGGATCTGTCTTTGAATTAGTGTTTGTTTGTCTGGAGTTATTTTCATGGAAATTATGCTCATGATTCGTGGATCTTTAATGAAGATTGGACTGATTATTGGTTTCAATGTGAGTTCCATTTCCAATTTTAGATAATAGACTGATTTTCGGAATACCTAATCTTATTATCATTATCATTGTTTTCTTCCTTATCATTATCAGTGTATTTTCTTATTCGGCGCTACCATTACACCCATTACCAGCATCCTCTCATAATCATCCTCATCACCATCATCATTAAAGATGGTGGAGATGCAAGATAGTCATTAGTACTACTTAGCGTCACGGGCTTTTTCCTCTCACGCTGTCACCGCCACACCGAGACAACATCTTCGCCTTCATTATCCATACCGGGAGGTAAGGCGAGAGCTTACGGAAGGAGGAACTAGCAACAGATGAGGGATCTTAAAGGAGAGAGAAAGGAAGAGAGAGAGAGAGAGAGAGAGAGAGAGAGAGAGAGAGAGAGAGAGAGTGAGAGAGAGAGATACGGTCGCGCAAATATGATCTCTCTCTCTCTCTCTCTCTTTCTCCCTTTCTCCCTTTCTCCCTTTCTCTCTCTCTCTCTCTCTCTCTCTCTCTCTCTCTCTCTCTCTCTCTCTCTCTCTCTCTCTCTCTCTCTCTCTCTCTCTCTCTCTCTTTCTTTCCCATTCTCTCTTTCTCTCTTTCTCTCTTTCTCTTCACAAGACAGGAACCCAAGCGTGGTAACTGTAACATAGACCTCAAAAGCGCGCGCTTGGCGGGAGGAGGGGAGGGCATAGCACGCGCTCAAACGGCGCCTCAAATTGGGGAAGTGTGCCCTTAAATTCCGCTCTCGGGGCAATATGCTGTCGGCGTAAACTGATTTCCCCGTCGGTGCCAGGGCCAAGTTCGTGACGTTTGATGGCCTCTCCTGTAGGGGGGGAGGGCGGAAGGAGGGGGAGTAACGTAAAATATTCTCCATAAGGGCGGAATTATTCTTCATAAGGGTATAATGGCCGTCTTAATGGCTCCGGCACGAGTGGGTTTCCAGGAGTGCCGTTTGATGGCG
>BOPN01004064.1:70000-75000 GCA_017312705.2 Penaeus japonicus | reverse complement strand
CGGATTGCAGGGAGCGCCGCAGGGTACGGGCGAAGGTAGCTGAAGTGCGAGACGGAAATACTAACACACACACACACACACACACACACACACACACACACACACATACACACACACACACACACACACACACACACACACACACACACACACGCACACACACACACACACACACAGGCACAAACACACAAAACCTCAAGCTTAGAAAGGCTTCATCCAGCGAACCCAGGCTGTTGTCGCCAGCCTGGACCCGCACCAACAAAACTGGCGTTGTCGAGGCACAATACGGGGATGACCTTAAGACGAAGCCCTTGACTACTCGTTAAGGATGCTGCATGTCTGGAAGTCCTTCCGTCGTGCTTGCAGGGCAGCTAGTATGGTCTTTGACGTTGCTAGCTTCGTTAAATAAGGTTGTTGTTCCAAGACAGTAGAGAGCAGAGGGAGGGGAGGAGAGGAGAGGGATTGTCATCATTTTACTTCGTTGGGGTAGTCTCTCTCTCTATCTATCATGTCTCTTGTTTTTTTTTCTGCACTTCCTCTCTCCGTTTCTCTTCTCTCCTCTCTTCTTCCCTTCCCTTCTTCCTCCTCTCCTCGTCTTTCCCTCTTCCTCCTCTCTCCTCCTCTTTCTTCCTCCCCTCCTCGTCTTTCCCTCTTCCTCCTCTCTTTTCCTCTCTCTCTCCTCCCTCCCTCCCTCCCTCCCTCCCTCCCTCCCTCCTGTCCCTCCCTCCCTCCTGCCCCTCCCTCCTGTCCCTCCTCCCTTTCTATTTCTTTCTGGAGCAGCACTAAAAAGCAGTGAAAGTGGCTCTCGTGAAAATACAGTGTACATACTCTGGAGTCGCAGGTGAGAGGGGACACTTTTATTGCATGTAGAGGCAGACTTTGTGTCGTCAGAGCGCAGTGTTGTGTGGCGAGCGTCCCTGGGGGCTGCCTCTCCCCTCTCCCCTCTCCCCTCATGCATTG
The DNA here is from genome assembly GCA_017312705.2 of Penaeus japonicus. Classification (NCBI taxonomy): domain Eukaryota; kingdom Metazoa; phylum Arthropoda; class Malacostraca; order Decapoda; family Penaeidae; genus Penaeus; species Penaeus japonicus. The sequence goes on along the minus strand of BOPN01004064.1, from coordinate 74,040 downwards.
TGTTAAGGGAGATGGAGAGGAAGGGGTAAGGAAGAGGAGGGGGAAGTGGGCGGGAGAGGAGGAGAGGGAAGGAGGGGGGGAAGAGGAGGAAGGCGAAGGAGAGGGAAGGAGAGAGGGGTAGAGGGAGAAAAGTGAGGGAAGTGGGAGGAGGAAGGGGGAGGGAAGAAGTAAGGGGAAAAATATTTTTAGCGGGGAGAGAGGGGGACGAGTAGGAGGAACGTAAATGAGGCAGGTAAATAAAAACAAAAGCTAATAGACCGTAGAGAGAGAATGAGAGAGAGAGAGAGAGTGAGAAAGAGAGAGAGAGAGAGTATGTGTGTGTATGTGTGTGTGTGTGTGTGATAGAGAGAAAGAGACGGAGAGAGGGACCTGATAAAAATAACCCACTAAGAAACATACATACAGGCAGAAGAGAGAGAGAGAAGAAGAAAAGTCCCCCACACCGAGCCGCTGTGGCCGCCGAGACGCACAGCTGTGACATTCGTTATCGCGCCGCAGGAACATCTGCTGCGGTCGTTCGTGCAAGCTGTGCTAGGCCGTCGTCCTAGGCACTCTGGCTGCGGGATCTACGGTCCGTTATCCGCTGCCTTTTCTCGTCTCGTTCTCCTTTTTCGTTGTATAAGTTCTGCTCGTAATGGTTTAGGCCTCATTCCGTTTCTGCTCGCGTAAGCTTCCTCACTCATTCGGCCTCTTAGGCTACACATTCTGTACAATTTCAGAGAGGTTTCGCCCTTATGCACACAACCCAGCGTAAATGCGAAAGGGATTGCCTTGGCATTACATTAAATCCGCGTTCACGTTATCGGTCATTATTTAAAGCACATCAAGAGGAAAATAGAAGAGGTGAGATAATTGGTAGAATTATCTCCGGTCTGTTCAAATATTGACTTCAAATATTAGCCTTGCCTAGATTTAAGTGGCGCATGCGAGATACAACCTTAAGCGGCGTCGACTCCGTGGAAGTGGTTTCCTGTGGACGTTTAACGCATTATTCCTCTCTCTCTCTTTCTCTGTCTTTCTCTTTCTCTCTCCCTCTCTTTCTCTTTCTTTCTCTTTCTCTTTCTTTCTCTTTCTTTCTCTCTCTCTCTCTCTCTCTCTCTCTCTCTCTCTCTCTCTCTCTCTCTCTCTCTCTCTCTCTCTCTCTCTCTCTCTCTGTCTCTCTCTCGCTTTCTCTGTTTCTCTCTCTCTCTCTCTTCTTTTTCACCTTTTCCCTGCTTCATGTCTTTCCACCCACCCTCCTTCCCTTCATCCTTTCTTCCTTCTTTCCCTCCCTGCCTCCGTCCGTCTTTCCTTCTCTCCCTCCCTCCCTTCCTTCACCCTCTTCCCCTTCTTTTCTCCATCCTTTTCCTCCCCCTCTCCCTTTCCTCCTCTTTCATTCTTTCCTTCTTTCTTCCCTCCTTCCCTCCCTCTATCCATCCATCCATCCATCCATCCATCCTCTCTTCCCTCCTTCCCTCCCTCCATCCATCCTCTCTTCCGTCCTTTCTTCCATCCATCGTTTCTTCCCTCCCGTCTTCCCTCCCACCCTCCCTCCTCTCTTCTATCCCGTCTTCCCTCCCACTCTCCCTCCTCTCTTTCCTCTCTCAGGCAAAAGAGAGAGAGAGAAGAAGAAAAGTCTCTCTCTATCTCTCTCTTTCTTTCTTTCTTTCTTTCTTCCCTCCCACCCTTCTTCCTCTTTTCCCTCTCATCTTCCCTCCCACCCTCCCTCCCTCCTCTCTTCCCTCCTTCCCTCCCTCCTTCCTTCCCTCCTTCCCTCCATCCTTCCTCTCTTCCCTCCCTGCCTTCCTTCATGCGTCTGAAGCGACAGCGATTAGTGCGATAACTTGGTCCAAGTTCAGAAACACCGCCGTTAATTGCCCGGAAGACGCCGGGGGAGGGGGGAGGGGGGTAAAGGAGGGGGGGGGGGGGGGGGGGGAATGCGTGGAAACGGGACGTCGGCGGAGGGAAGGAAGGAAGGAAGGAAGGAGAGGGAGGAAGGTAGAGGGTAAGGGAGAATATGGAAGAGGGAGGAAAGGACGGAGGAGGGAGGAAGGAAAAGAGGGAGGATGGGGAGAGGGGAAAGGGATAGAAGGAAGGAGGAGGGAGAGGAAGAAAGAGGGAGGGTTGGGGGGGAGGGGAGATTTAGAGGGGGTTGGGTAGCACAAACCCCCAAGCGCGGAGTCCCGAACTTATGATGCAAAGGATATTAGTGGCTGGCGTGATGGAAAGCGAGGAGGGGGCGGGGGGTATTGCTTATTGCACCATTGCAGAGTTTTTGATAGAGTCTTTGCAATGTGTAGATTAGAAACAAGATAACTCACTCTCTCATTTGAGGGACCGGAAATGTTCACTTTCTCGCTGTCACCGCCTCGAATAAGGAGCGGGAATTCTCTCTCTGTGTTAGGACTTTACAGGTCACAAGTTTACAAGAAGACAAAGTTCCAACAACATCGAATACAAAACCACGACCAAAGTACATAGAAACTATCGAACTCTTATCTTCTTCGGTTCAAACAGGACGTGCGAACACCATCCCGCCTTCAGAGCTGATGGTGACTGCGAAGGGAAGGGAGGAGTAGAGGACGGCGGCTGGTGCGTGGATGTGCCTGGATATGCTTTGGAAGTGATGACGTGAATGACGGATGAAAAGGCAATGCTTTTGACAGCAACCGAACGATTACCGATGAAAGATGATCACATTGATAAATACGGCGACTACATTATGGGGACTGTTGCCATTGTACCATTTTGAATGTATTTGGAAAGCGTATGAATAAAGTTCCAAGTATATTATCCATAAGGGATCAGGGCACCCACAGTTGAGTTGAGAGAGAGAGAGAGAGAGAGAGAGAGAGAGAGAGAGAGAGAGAGAGAGAGAGAGAGAGAGAGAGAGAGAGAGAGAGAGAGAGAGAGAGAGACACACACACACACACACACACACACACACACACACACACACACACACACACACACACACACACACATTTATATATATATATATATATATATATATATACATATAAATAATTATATATATGTAATAACATTACATGTAATAACAAAACATAACAAAGGAAACAAATGATAAAGAGGACGATGATAAAAATGATAATAATATTAATGACAATGATAATGACAATGATGATGAAGATAATATTTACAATGATGTTAATGCTATAAATGATAATGATGATAAGTAATAAAAAACTATTGTCGTATATCATCCTCCATAATTCTAAAATAATGGAATATCAGATTTTCCTCGAACCTGCTATACGAGAAGTGACAAATCCATTTCATTTTTTTAAATTTTGTAAGAGCTTAATTATTTCAAAAAGGTGAACTGATCTCCCCTCTCTACCGGAGAGAGAAAGAGCGAGAGCGAGAGAGAGAGGGGGGGGGGGAGGAACACTTTCGTCTCCGGGAGCGATGAACCGAGACCAGATAAATCATCGGGGACACCGAGTAGGGCGGCGTGGATCATCGTCGAAGTCGCGGGCTGGGTGAAGAGGAGGAGATGAAGGAGAAGAGGAGGTAAAGGGAGAGGAGGAGGAGGAGGAGGAGGAGGAGGAGGAGGAGGAAGTGAAGGGGGGGGAGGAGGAGGAGGAGGAGGTGATGAAGGAGAAGAGGAGGTGAAGGGGGAGGGAGAGAGGGAGGAGGAGGAGGAGGAGATGAAGGAGAAGAGGAGGTGAAGGGGGAGGGGGAAGAGGAGGAGGAGATGAAGGAGAAGGGGAAGGAGGAAGAGGAATAGGAGGAGGAGAAGGGAGGGGATGGTTGAGGAATGAGAGAGATAGGATGAGGGAGGAGCAGGAAGAGGAGAGAAGGGGGAGAGAAGGAAAAGAAGGACGAGGAAGGCGGAAAATTTGGAGAAGAAAAGAAGATCGAGAAGTTGAAGGCAGAAGAGAAGGAAAAAGGAAACGATGGAATAGGAGGAAAAGGATAATAATAATGTTCGAGAAGGAGGAGAAAAACAAATACACAACAAGCAGAAGAAGAGAAAGAGAAGGGAACAGGAGAAGAGGCAGGCGGGGTGGCGTCCGCTCGGCGTGCCTTGATTCCGA
>BOPN01004064.1:45000-47500 GCA_017312705.2 Penaeus japonicus | reverse complement strand
TGTGTGCGTGGGTGTGTTTGGGTGTGTGGGTACGAGTGAGGGTGGGTGTTTATGTGCGTTCGTGGGTGTGGGTGTGTGGGTGTGTTTGGGTGTGTGGGTACGAGTGAGGGTGGGTGTTTATGTGCGTGCGTGGGTGTGTGTGTGTGTGTGTGTGTGTGTGTGTGTGTGTGTGTGTGTGTGTGTGTGTGTGTTTGCGTGTTTGGGCGTTTATTTTTGTGTATGTAAGTTTCGTTTGTATATATGTTCGTATGTGTGTGTGTGTGTGTGTGCATGGACGTCTGTGCCCATATATCTTTTTCCTGCGCGTAAGTGAAGCACAATAGATCGATGATCAATAGCATCGTCCCCACATCCACATCCACTCACCCCCACCCCCTTCCCCCTTCCCCCCGCCCCCTTCTCACTCCGCCAGGTACGTGCGTGAGACGACGGGCTGCACGGTGGACATGCGGGTGGGCATCCACACGGGCGCCGTGCTGGCGGGCGTGCTGGGGCAGCGCCAGTGGCAGTTCGACGTGTACAGCAAGGACGTCGTGCTCGCCAACAAGATGGAGAGCAGCGGGAAGCCGGGGTCAGTCTCGAGAAGATCTGCTCTGTTTTGTTGTTTTATTGTTTTCTTGCTTTTCTTTTCTTTTCTTTTCTTTCTTTTCTTTCGCATGATGTTTTTTTCTTCTTCATTTCTTTTTTCTTTTCTTTTCTTTGGCTTTTTTGTATGATTGGTGATATCGTTTTTGTTTGTGTGTGTTGTCGTTATTTTTATGGTCTATCGTTGTTGTTATTTTCATTATTGTTATTATTATCACTGTCATTCTCTTTATTATTAATACTGTCATTCTCTTTATTATTATCACTGCCATTCTCTTTATTATTTATGTTATTATTATCATTATTATTACCACTCTCATTCTCTTTATTATTCATATTATTATCACCATTATTATCATTATTATTTTTGCTATCATTATTTTTATCATCATCATTATTATCTTTTTTATTATCATCATCATTATTATCATCATTATTATTATCATTATCATTATTATTATCATTTTTATTGTTATTACCATTATTATCATCATTACCATTTTTATTATCATTATTATTATCATTATCATTATTATCGTTATCATTATTTTTATCATTATTATTTTTGCTATCATTATTTTTATCATCATTATTATCTTTTTTATTATCATCATTATTATCATTATTATTATTATTACCATTATTATCATGATTACCATTATTATTAACATTATTATTATCATTACCATTATTATTATCGTTATCATTATTATTATCATTATCATTATCATTATCATTATTATTATCATTATCATTATTATTATCATTATCATTATTATCATCATTGTTGTTATTATGATGTTATTATCATTCCATCATGGCATCTTTTCACTTTGTTTCCTTCCCACTCTTTATCCTGCTCCTTATTAGTGTTATTACTTGTGTTATTACTTTCAATGAGGATGTCAGTGTTATTGTCCTTGTTGCTGTTGCTTCTTTATCCTCTGCATCCCCCTCTATGGTGGAATGAATCATAGGTTATGCCTTTTATATTGAGAAGGAGGATGATATATGGATGATAACGATTGCTTTTCGCATTAGGGTTGCTGTTTCGTATCGTTCGTATTTCGTTTCGTTTGTTGTTATTTTTATCTTTATTATTGTTGTTGTTATTGTTATTATGTTTTATGTTATCATTATTGGCGTTGTCTTTTATCATGATTATTATTGCGTATAGTGTATTGGTGATTATGATTGTTGTTGTTATTACAATTATTATCATAATGAGTTTTTATCATAATTGTTGTTTTTGTTATTTCATCAATATTTTATGACCAATATTATCAATAAAGTTGTTGTTTTTTCATCGTTATTATGTAAGTAGAAGTGGTAATAGTTGTCTTGCTGTTATCAATTTTGTTATTGTTATTGGATTATCACAATTATCATCATCATTATCGACATCATTATTATAAATGTCATTATTACCATCACCTTCACATAGTGACGATGATAACCGTAATTATTGTCATCGATATATTATCATCAACATTTCCATACTATTCATATCAATATCATTACATTATCATTCATATCAGTATCATTAACGAGAGTACTGTACTATAATGCAATACTATAATTAATATTACTACCGTAGCTGTTTAATTCTATAGCTTTCCATCTCAAGATCGAATCCGATAGAAGATTCCCTCGCCGAACAGACGAAGAAAAGAGAACAGACACCAAGATTGGCGCAGACAGCTTCCTACAACGCCCGAAACGCCACGAAGGAGCACACGAATGTATATCCCCTCCCCCCTTCCCCATCACTCACCCACCCACCCACCCCCGACCCCCTGCAACGCCCGAAACGCCGCGAAGGTGCACACGAATCTCTCTCTCTCTCCCCCTCCCCTCCCCCACTTCTGCTCCTCCCCATCACTCACCCACCCCGACCCCCCGCAACGCCCGAAAC
>BOPN01004064.1:35000-37500 GCA_017312705.2 Penaeus japonicus | reverse complement strand
GATTTTGGAGAAAAGAAAGATTCACAGAAAGAGACGGAGAGTGAAAGTGAGAAAGAACTAGATAGAGAGGAGAGAAGAGAGATGCAGAGAGAGACAGACTTATGAAAATTCACGAAACGGGGAAACAGACACGGAAAATAGAGAGAGAGAGGCGAGAGGGTAAATCCATGCGAGCGCTGTGATGCAGTGTTTATCAAGTGTGTTTACAACTAGTGTTATGGAAAGGACCCTAATTAGCGTCAGCAACAACTGTCAGCCTCAAGCATGAAAGAGATATCGCACGTCAGCACGGGAGTGAACGGCCCTCGTGCTGACGTGCGTGCGTGTCCTTCTTGCACAGAGGAGGTTGTTGTTTGCTCTCACTATTTCTCTCTCCCTATCTATCTATCTCTCTTTCTCTCCTGTCCTCCCTCTTTTCTCCTGCTCCCCTCCCCCTCCCTCCCTCTTCTCTCCTTCTCTCCCTCCCTCCCTCTTCTCTCCTCCTCTCCCTCCCTCTCTCTTCTCTCCTCCTCTCCCTCCCTCCCTCTTCTCTCCTCCTCTCCCTCCCTCCCTCTTCTCTCCTCCTCTCCCCCCTCCTTCATCTCTCCTCCTCTCCTTCTCTTCTCTCCTTCTCTCCCTCCCTCCCTCCCTCTTCTCTCCTCCTCTCCTTTTCTTTCCTTCTCTGCCTCCCTCTCGCCCTCTTTCCTTATCTCCTCTCCTTCTCTCCCTCTTTCCTTATCTCCTCTCCTTCTCTCCCTCCTCTCCTTCTCTCCCTCCCTCCCTCCCTCCCTCCCTCCCTAACCGAGCCCCAAAAGAGGAAATGTAAAGAATCTACACTGAAAAGAAAACAAATAAAAGCATGTCAGAGAGGGAACAAAGGGGAAGGGAAAAGATACAAACAAAAAGATAATCAAATTGATAATGAAATCGGAGGGAAATCAAAACCACTCAACAATGCTGCCGCCTTGCAACAACGTCCAGTGGAAGTGTGGGAAGAAGAAATTGAGTTGAGATTTTGAAATTGCACGCGAGAGTTTATATACATGTTTGATGGCGCTGGGAAGGTCGAGGCGGACGGAGCGAGAGGAGGAAATAGGAGAAATGAAGAGGGGGAAGGAGGAGAAAGGAAGAGGGGGAAGGAGGAGAAAGGAAGAGGGGGAAGGAGGAGAAAGGAAGAGGGGGAAGGAGGAGAAAGGAAGAGAGGGAAGGAGGAGAAAGGAAGAGAGGGAAGGAGGAGAAAGGAAGAAGGGGAAGGAGGAGAAAGGAAGAGGGGGAAGGAGGAGAAAGGAAGAGGGGGAAGGAGGAGAAATGAAGAAGGGGAAGGAGGAGAAAGGAAGAAGGGGGAAAGAGGAGAAATGAAGAGGGGGAAGGAGGAGAAAGGAAGAAGGGGAAGGAGGAGAAAGGAAGAAGGGGAAGGAGGCGAAATGAAGAGGGGGAAGGAGGAGAAAGGAAGAAGGGGAAGGAGGAGAAAGGAAGAGAGGGAAGGAGGAGAAATGATGAAGGGGAAGGAGGCGAAATGAAGAGGGGGAAGGAGGAGAAAGGAAGAGGGGGAAAGAGGAGAAATAAAGAATTGGGAGGGAGGAAGAGAGAGAGAGAGAGAGAGAGAGAGAGAGAGAGAGAGAGAGAGAGTATGATGGGTACATACATATTCCAGTCGTGAAAGATAGAAAGAGAAAATAATAAAAAAAATCGAACTTATTTCTTTTTGGAAATTCATACACCTTTAATATGAAGAAGATTTAAGGAAGATTATTAAAAGATTATCTACAAAATGAGCTGTCAAGATTCCCTAGACCACCTGAGAGACATTTCCCGTCCCAAGAAAGGGGATGTCCATAAGAAGGGGACGCGATGTCCATATAAAGAAGATGTCCATAAGAAGGGGACACGGAGATGTCCATATAGAGAAGATGTCCATAAGAAAGGGACACGATGTAAAGAAGATGTCCATAAGAAGGGGACGCGGAGATGTCCATATAGAGAAGATGTCCATAAGAAGAGGATGTCTATATGTTTCGTCGACAGAGCAGAGCAGCGTTTATGGTGGAGCTTCCATTCCCGCGTTCCCTCGACAGAATCTTTGGCCGAGACCCGGAGGTTCGGTCGTCCTCCCCGACCCGAACGAATGCACGAATCGGCCCCGTACGAGGGTGTGTGTGCGTGTATGTGTGTGTGTATGTGTGTGTGTGTGTGTGTGTGTGTGTGTGTGTGTGTGTGTGTGTGTGTGTGTGTGCGTGTGTGTGTGTGTGTGTGTGTGTGTGTGTGTGTGTGTGTGTGTGTGCGTGTGCGTGTGTGTGCGACCCGAGCGAGGGAAGGGAATCGGATCCCGCGTACCCTGTCAGCTCGGTCCCTCCCGCTGAGCCCCAGATCAGCCTAAGAAAGACAAAGGGCTCCGCGAGATATTTACTGAGACAGCACTTTGCGTCTTACTCGCCGGGCGATGGCGCCCCGCGGCGACCCGGCGGATTCGCGGCGCAACAGGGGCCCATCTTCTCCTTCTTCTTCTTCGTCTTCTTCTTCT
>BOPN01004064.1:15000-30000 GCA_017312705.2 Penaeus japonicus | reverse complement strand
GTAACTTGTTTCGCATTGCCTGAGCATCTATAGGATTTTGCAATTGGTTGCGGGATCGGCCTGTGCCGGGTGCGCGGGCGCTGCGGTTTTTTTCATGCGCAAACACACACACACACACACACACACACACACACACACACACACACACACACACACACACACACACACACACACACACACACACACACACACACATACACACACACACATACACATATAAACACACACACACACACACATACATATACAAATACACACACACACAAATATGAATATATATGTGTATATATACATATATATATATATATATATATATATATATATATATATATATATATATATATATGTATGTATGTATGTATATACATATACTTGTGTGTGTGTGTGTCTGTCTCTATGTATGTATGTATGTATGTATGTACGTGAGTGTGTGGATGTATGAAGTGATGCCGAAATTTTAGAAGAGTAAAATTATACTAATTGAAGCCACAGACTAAATCGATTTTTGTGGAACTCCAATACTGACTCTCATCTCATGGATTCGGCGCTCTCAGTCTGCTCTCAGTCATCTCTCAGTCGTCTCACAGTCTGCTCTCAGTCATCTCTCAGTCTGCTCTCAGTTATCTCTCAGTCGTCTCTCAGTCTGCTCTCAGTCATCTCTCAGTCGTCTCTCAGTTTGCTCTCAGTCGTCTCACAGTCTGCTCTCAGTCATCTCTCAGTCGTCTCACAGTCTTCTCTCAGTCATCTCTCAGTCGTCTGACAGTCTGCTCTGGGTCATCTCTCAGTCTGCTCTGGGTCATCTCTCAGTCTGTTCTCAGTCATCTCTCAGTCTGCTCTGGGTCATCTCTCAGTCTGCTCTCAGTCATCTCTCAGTCATTTCTCAGTCTGCTCTCAGTCATCTCTCAGTCTGCTCTGGGTCATCTCTCAGTCTGCTCTCAGTCATCTCTCAGTCTGCTCTGTCATCTCTCAGTCTGCTCTCAGTCGTCTCTCAGTTGTCTCACAGTCTGCTCTCAGTCATCTCTCAGTCGTCTGACAGTCTTCTCTCAGTCATCTCTCAGTCGTCTGACAGTCTGCTCTCAGTCATCTCTCAGTCTGCTCTGGGTCATCTCTCAGTCTGCTCTCAGTCTGCTCTGGGTCATCTCTCAGTCTGCTCTCAGTCTGCTCTCAGTCATCTCTCAGTCTGCTCTGGGTCATCTCTCAGTCATCTCTCAGTCTGCTCTCAGTCATCTCTCAGTCTGCTCTGTCATCTCTCAGTCGTCTCTCAGTCTGCTCTCAGTCGTCTGACAGTCTTCTCTCAGTCATCTCTCAGTCGTCTCACAGTCTGCTCTCAGTCATCTCTCAGTCTGCTCTCAGTCATCTCTCAGTCTGCTCTCAGTCATCTCTCAGTCTGCTCTCAGTTATCTCTCAGTCTGCTCTCAGTCATCTCTCAGTCTGCTCTCAGTTATGTCTCAGTCTGCTCTCAGTCTGCTCTCAGTTATGTCTCAGTCTGCTCTCAGTCATCTCTCAGTCTGCTCTCCGCCTACGTCGTATCGCAGTAGGAATCCTCCCAGTCTGGAAGAGTAGATAAGATGGACACGCCTCAGACGAACCATCGGCCATCAAGCCTGAGTAGCTCATCCGGGTCACTACGCTCACCTGGGGGGAAGGGGGAGAGGGGGGAGAGGGGGAGGAGCCACGGCGGGGGGGTGGGGGAGCCGAGTTTGAAGCCTATAGTGGTGGAGCTTAGAATAAATGCCTCTCAGACTGCGTGAATATTCAGTGGAGCTTTCTTTGACATTCTTATTGAGGAGCATTCTATAGTGGGCATCCTAAAGTGAAGCATTCTGAAAAGGAGCATCTTATAGCGGGCATTCTATATTGGATCGCTCTCAAGAGAAGCATCCCATGGAGGAACAACTTATAGCGGAGCATTCTAGGCGTCACCAAATATTGCCTTCCCCCCCACCCCACCCCACCCCACCCCCTCCCTCCATATCAACACCATCGCCGACGCCGTTGCAGCATCATTCACAAGCTTGACCTAACTCAGCCGAGGCAATGGTCGAGTATTGCAATTTTGTTGATTAAAAGGCGAGTTTGCAATCTGGAGCCAGTCATTTTGGTATTGGACTGTTGATAGTATATCGTATACATATATTTGGGATTAAGAACTCACAAATAATGTTCCTCTTCGATTCATTCAGTATCAAATTATAATGTCGCGAATGTCCGTTACTTTGTTATTTTTCGTAGAACATCTGTTTAGTTCTACATGTTGCTCCACGCGATACGCACGAACGATATAACGACGATGAATCTACTGCATAATTTGCATGTTCACGAGATTATCAAGACCAATATATTTGATATCAAAAATATGTCAAACTTCAGCTCAAGTCGTCTCATTCGGGTGACGTTATTATGCAGAGATCTAGAATAAAAATAAAAATAAAAATCACTGCAAAATTGAGGTCTTGTATTGTTGTTTTATTCACACGAGATATGCAAGATATATGTTAACATTACAGACATATCTCTAATCTTCAATTGGTTGCCGTAGACTTCTGATCACAAATGCGCTATTTCCGACCACTGTGCTTTGCGGCGAAGAGTGGTGGCGAGGGGGTGAGGGGGCGAGGGGGCGAGGGGGCGAGGGGAAGGGAAGCTGAAGGAGGAGAGAAGGGAAGAAGATTGATCCCTCTTTCTTTCTTTCTTTCAAATTTCCTTCTCTCTCTCTGTCTTTTTTTTCTTTCCATCATTTTTTTATCTCTCTCTCTTCGTTTTCTTTCTGTTCTTTTCTCTTTTCTTTTTTATTTCATCTTTCTTTTTTTTATTTCCTTTCTTTCAATCTCTGTCTCTACCTCTCCTCTTGCTCTCTCATTCTCTCTTTCTGTCTCTGTGTCTACCTCTGCTCTTGCTCTCTCATTCTCTATCTCTTCTTCTTCTTCTTCTTCTTCTTCTCCTTCTCTCTCTCTCTCTCTCTCTCTCTCTTCCTCTCCCTCTCCCTCTCCCTCTCTTCCTTCCGTCTCTTCCCTCCTTCATCTGACCTTGACCCATTACTGAGGTCGAGTGTGCGTCCCCCTCGCCTGCACTTCACACGCCGCGGATTAAATCAGCTTCAGTAGAGAGTGAGCAACTGAATGTGCTATTTTGCAAAGCATATTTATACATGCAATGCTCAGAGAAATTTAGAAAAAAAGGATTTTATAAAATGCTGCTAGATAAACTCCTAACTTGTGTGAGGTCACGTTACGGCACTATTTTTTTTTTTTTTTTTTTTTCAACGCCAAGTCTGTTTGTCCGTATTTTTATTGTAAAGTGCAAGGGAATTGAAGCATTATGAACTAAGGCAGATGCGACATTAATTATAAGTAAGTAAGCCCTAGGCCAGGTTCCGAGGCACAGCTCTCTTGTGGCGACCGTGTGGAAATTAGCATTAAGACGTCTCAGGAGACACTGGGCCTACTGAGCCTGTACCTTGTCAATTGCAATTTACTACTCGTCAATTGCAAAGTCACGTTGCAGCTAGATTGAGACACTGATACGAATAAAAGAAAGTCTCGGTGGTGAAAATCTTTTTGTTAGCTTTTTGCTAGGGAGACGATCTGATCTCCGTGATGGTGGTGATGGTAGTTGTGTCATACCGGTGCAATGCGTCGAGTCATTTTCGCCCTCTTCACTGTCTCTCTTCTTTCTCTCTCTCTCTTTCTTTCTCTCTCTCTTTCTCTCTTTCTCTTTCTTGTTTTTCTTTTTCTCTCTTTTTCCTTTCTCTCTCTCTCCTCTCTCTCTCTCTCTCTCTCTCTCTCTCTCTCTTCTCTCTCTCTCTCTCTATCCCCCTCCCCCTGCCTACCTGTCTTCTCTCTCTCACCCTCTCTCTCCGTTCCTCTGTGTGTATCTGTGCGTAAATCATAAAGCAATAACAAAGTCGAAAGCAAAACAAGTTAACACTTGTTTCTACATGCAAACATGTTTCATTATGTAGACACATCATGCATTATTTGATGTCATATGTCCAACCGGTATTTTATGCACTGGGCTTTTAACAAATCATCATTCGCACCGTGCATTATGCACACCTCTCACACTACAGCATCAACCACACGCTACACGAAACAGCATAGGCTGGAGCACAGCATACGCACTGAGCCGTTTACTTGAGCGCGGTGGTCCGCTGTTCCACCCAAAAGATTTAATCAGGGATTCTCGTCCCTCCTGCACAAAGTATTCCTTCCGGCGAGAGGAATGACGGGGAGAGGGGGGAGGAGGATGGAAGGGGGGGAGGGAGGGGAAGGGGGGAAATGGGAGGGAGGGGGCGGGGGCCGATGGGGGGAAAGTGAGTGAGAAGGGGTCGTTTTGTAGGTCTGGTCTCAGAAGAGAATCGGGTATCTGCTTTTAATGCTTGGTTTGGGGAAGGTGCGTGTTTGTCTTGCATGAATTTAAGGGGTCGGGGGCGGTGCCTGTTTTTCTGGTGTTTTCATGTTAGCTCTGTTGGTCTTAAATTAATGGATGGTGCGTTTTTTTCTCTCTCTCTCTCTCTCTCTCTCTCTCTCTCTCTCTCTCTCCTCTCCTCTCCTCCCCCCTCCCTCTCTCTCCTCTCCTCTCCTTCCCCCTCCCTCTCTCTCTAGGCGATCACCAAATATTGCCTTCCCCCCCACCCCACCCCACCCCACCCCCTCCCTCCATATCAACACCATCGCCGACGCCGTTGCAGCATCATTCACAAGCTTGACCTAACTCAGCGAGGCAATGGTCGAGTATTGCAATTTAATTGATTAAAAGGCGAGTTTGCAATCTGGAGCCAGTCATTTTGGTATTGGACTGTTGATAGTATATCGTATACATATATTTGGGATTAAGAACTCACAAATAATGTTCCTCTTCGATTCATTCAGTATCAAATTATAATGTCGCGAATGTCCGTTACTTTGTTATTTTTCGTAGAACATCTGTTTAGTTCTACATGTTGCTCCACGCGATACGCACGAACGATATAACGACGATGAATCTACTGCATAATTTGCATGTTCACGAGATTATCAAGACCAATATATTTGATATCAAAAATATGTCAAACTTCAGCTCAAGTCGTCTCATTCGGGTGACGTTATTATGCAGAGATCTAGAATAAAAATAAAAATAAAAATCACTGCAAAATTGAGGTCTTGTATTGTTTGTTTTTATTCACACGAGATATGCAAGATATATGTTAACATTACAGACATATCTCTAATCTTCAATTGGTTGCCGTAGACTTCTGATCACAAATGCGCTATTTCCGACCACTGTGCTTTGCGGCGAAGAGTGGTGAGGGGTGAGGGGCGAGGGGCGAGGGGGCGAGGGGAAGGGAAGCTGAAGGAGGAGAGAAAGGGAAAGAAAGATTGATCCCTCTTTCTTTCTTTCTTTCAAATTTCCTTCTCTCTCTCTGTCTTTTTTTCTTTCCATCATTTTTATCTCTCTCTTCGTTTTTCTTTCTGTTCTTTTCTCTTTTCTATTTCATCTTTCTTTTTTTTATTTCCTTTCTTTCAATCTCTGTCTCTACCTCTCCTCTTGCTCTCTCATTCTCTCTTTCTGTCTCTGTGTCTACCTCTGCTCTTGCTCTCTCATTCTCTATCTCTTCTTCTTCTTCTTCTTCTTCTTCTCCTTCTCTCTCTCTCTCTCTCTCTCTCTCTTCCTCTCCCTCTCCCTCTCCCTCTCTTCCTTCCGTCTCTCTTCCTCCTTCATCCAGGCTTTGACCCATTACTGAGGTCGAGTGTGCGTCCCCCTCGCCTGCACACTTCCACACACCGCGGATTAAATCAGCTTCAGTAGAGAGTGAGCAACTGAATGTGCTATTTTGCAAAGCATATTTATACATGCAATGCTCAGAGAAATTTAGAAAAAAAGGATTTTATAAAATGCTGCTAGATAAACTCCTAACTTGTGTGAGGTCACGTTACGGCACTATTTTTTTTTTTTTTTTTTTTTCAACGCCAAGTCTGTTTGTCCGTATTTTTATTGTAAAGTGCAAGGGAATTGAAGCATTATGAACTAAGGCAGATGCGACATTAATTATAAGTAAGTAAGCCCTAGGCCAGGTTCCGAGGCACAGCTCTCTTGTGGCGACCGTGTGGAAATTAGCATTAAGACGTCTCAGGAGACGCTGGAGCTACTGAGCCTGTACCTTGTCAATTGCAATTTACTACTCGTCAATTGCAAAGTCACGTTGCAGCTAGATTGAGACACTGATACGAATAAAAGAAAGTCTCGGTGGTGAAAATCTTTTTGTTAGCTTTTGCTAGGGGGCGATCTGATCTCCGTGATGGTGGTGATGGTAGTTGTGTCATACCGGTGCAATGCGTCGAGTCATTTTCGCCCTCTTCACTGTCTCTCTTCTTTCTCTCTCTCTCTTTCTTTCTCTCTCTCTTTCTCTCTTTCTCTTTCTTGTTTTTCTTTTTCTCTCTTTTTCCTTTCTCTCTCTCTCCTCTCTCTCTCTCTCTCTCTCTCTCTCTCTCTCTCTCTCTCTCTCTCTCTCTCTCTCTCTCTCTCTCTCTCTCTCTCTCTCTCTCTCTCTCTCTCTCTCTCTCTCTCTCTCCTCTCTCTCCTCTCTCTCCTCTCTCTCCTCTCTCTCCTCTCTCCTCTCTCTCCTCTCTCTCTCTCTCTCTCTCTCTCTCTCTCTCTCTCTCTCTCTCTCTTCTCTCTCTCTCTCTCTATCCCCCTCCCCCTGCCTACCTGTCTTCTCTCTCTCACCCTCTCTCTCCGTTCCTCTGTGTGTATCTGTGCGTAAATCATAAAGCAATAACAAAGTCGAAAGCAAAACAAGTTAACACTTGTTTCTACATGCAAACATGTTTCATTATGTAGACACATCATGCATTATTTGATGTCATATGTCCAACCGGTATTTTATGCACTGGGCTTTTAACAAATCATCATTCGCACCGTGCATTATGCACACCTCTCACACTACAGCATCAACCACACGCTACACGAAACAGCATAGGCTGGAGCACAGCATACGCACTGAGCCGTTTACTTGAGCGCGGTGGTCCGCTGTTCCACCCAAAAGATTTAATCAGGGATTCTCGTCCCTCCTGCACCCAAGTATTCCTTCCGGCGAGAGGAATGACGGGGGAGAGGGGGAGGAGGATGGAAAGGGGGAGGAGGAGGAAGGAAATGGGAGGAGGGGGCGAGGCCGATGGGGGAAAGTGAGTGAGGGGTCATTTTGTAGGTCTGGTCTCAGAAGAGAATCGGGTATCTGCTTTTAATGCTTGGTTTGGGGAAGGTGCGTGTTTGTCTTGCATGAATTTAAGGGGTCGGGGGCGGTGCCTGTTTTTCTGGTGTTTTCATGTTAGCTCTGTTGGTCTTAAATTAATGGATGGTGCGTTTTTTTCTCTCTCTCTTTCTCTCTTTCTCTCTCTCTCTCTCTCTCTCTCTCTCTCTCTCTCTCTCTCTCTCTCTCTCTCTCTCTCTCTCTCTCTCTCTCTCTCTCTCTCTCTCTCTCTCTCTCTCTCTCTCTCTCTCTCTCTCTCTCTCTCTCTCTCTCTCTCTCTCTCTCTCTCTCTCTCTCTCTCTCTCTCTCTCTCTCTCTCTCTCTCCCCCCCCCCCCCGCCCTGCCTTCACGGCCCCTCCGCTGACGGCCTGCTCCCCCCACAGAGACCTCCTGAGCCAGACGCGGCCGCTGACGCTGCGCTTCAAGGACGAGAAGACGGAGCACGCCTACCGCCACCACCGCGAGACCTTCAGCGGCGCCGCCACCACGGGCGTGCCGCTGGTCCTCGTCGTCGTCGCGCTCGCCAGGCTCGTCCTCCTGCCCAGGTGAGGCCGCCCGACGCCCGCCCTCACGATATTGCTTCTTCATTATACCTTGAGGAAGCAATATAGCGAAAAGGCCTTCGGTTTATTCGTGTGTTTTCTTGTGTTTCCCTTCGCTGTTTTGTTTTCAACAGACACGCACGCACACACACACACACACACACACACACACACACACACACACACACACACACACACACACACACACACACACACACACACACACACACATACACATACACATACACACACATACATTCATACACACACGCATACACATACAAATACATACAAACGCACACCAAAGAGATAAGCAGATAGACAGACATCCAAGTAAACAAATAGACCCATAAATGCACAGCTAGCTAGACAAAGCGACGGGCAGTTGGGAAAGGCAAGGACGCCTAAAGTCCCAGTGACGAGAAACCAGAACGCAAGCAAAAGCAAAACCTTTCCCAGGTCTTTTTTGCTTCCAGGTCTTTGCTTTGGAGATTTCCCTCTTTCCACTTGTGGCGGGCTGCTTTTTGACAATATTGAAAGTATATGTAAAGATACCAGCCGATTCTCATTCATGTCAGATATTGCAAGGCCACCATCATCTGGCCGTGGGAGTCTTATGTTTATGGGTTTAATTTGCACTCACATTCCGAAGTGGAAAGGATAGTTTGTGCAATCGAGTGTTCGAACGCCCGGGCACTCCTCCTTCATACACCGTGGCAGCCGAGGGAGATCCATGCATGGGCGGCGGGAATTTAAAGCTGTCTTGCTTGAGTGAGGTGTAGGTGTTTGTCGCTTGCACTCCAGCCAATAAGAAGTTAGAGAGGCGAATAAGCGGTTTTATGATTGGTCCACAGAGCTGGCGGCGGCGTCTGGGTGCTGCTGGCGGGCGCGGTCATCCTGACGGCCATGGCGGCGGTGTCTGCTGCTCGCTCCTTCCCTCTGGTGAGTATGGCTCCAAGCTCCTCTTGGGAAGTATCCTTGGCGATGTCCTATGCGTCTTGTACAAAGATCCAACTAGCAGTGTAATGATTCAGGCGGCCGGCGAAGCGAGGCGCCGTCCCCAGTGCCTCGAGGCCATGACTGGAGGAGGAGGAGGGAAGCAAAGTGTTTCCGTGGCCTCCGTGGGAAGACTGGAGGGCAGGTCGCACTGAGGTGGCTGGCTGCGCTGTGGCACTCCCTTCGCCCTCACGGAAGAACTGATACTGATTCCCAGTATTCTTTGAGTATCGAATGTTATGTCTCACTTATTCATCGCAGATCACTTGCCATTCCATTATTGTTTGATCGGGCGGCCATTGTACATTTTAATGTATAATACTTCCCGATAGATTTAAAGTCCTATAAGAACAAAAACTATAGCCAAGCTCCTTATATATATTCACTACCGGTATCCCAAGTTCCCTTTGAGTGCAGTGAAGGCCCCGAGTCCTCCGGTGGCTGACGCGGGAAGGCAGTTCGCGAGTTTCCGACGGGCCGCTCTGGACGAGGCTGAGCTCGGAGCGTTCGGGTCTATGAGGTCCATGCTATATGTAAACGTATAGTGTGTGTGTGTGTGTGTTTATGAATATGTATATGGATTCATTGAAATATAATGCTCAGATATCTGTCAAGCCCTAGATTTTGTTTCCATGATACGTGTAGGAAATATTAGAGTCTGGAAAATGCTGATACTCAACTTTGAAACATTAGGGGTCATGCGAACTTTCGCCATTGCATGTTATAAAGCTTGATATTAACCATTAGACCTTTTTTATGAAAATTAATTCACAAAGTCATGGTTGCTGAGTCTGCAGTGTTGAGTCGACGAACATACTACCTAAGACGACCCATTCCATTTCGCTCAACGAGGAGGGTTGCCGAGGAAGTGGTCGTGAACGTCAGAGGGACACAGTATTAGCAGAAGAAGCAGTAGTAATAACGAAAATGTTCCAGTAAACAATAGCATTTCCCACAGCTGATCTAACAAACCGGTAGCGGGCGAGATTAAACGACGCAAGCCATTTCGTATTTCGTAAAATGCGATGTGTTTACTTTTACGCGCAAATAATGGCTTCACACAAAGCCTGAAATCAGAAAGGAGCCAAAAGAAAGGTCGCTCGATTAGCCTGAGACCGGAGCCATTGAGGACTTTGCAACAGGAGAGGCAACAGGAGAGGAGAAGCAAAAGACCCATTTTGTTCACTAAATTTTGTCCTCGACTGTACCGCTACCTGTGTCGTGCCTTTTTTTCTTTGTTGTGTGTGTGTGAACGCGCACGTCTATTTGTGTATTTGTGTGAGTGTCTGTTCATGTTTAAGTATGTGTCAGCGTGAACGCGTTTTGTGTGTGTATTTGTGTTTGTGTGTGCGCGCGCGTGCGTGTGTGTGTGTGTGTGTGTGTGTGTGTGTGTGTGTGTGTGTGACTGTCTATGCACATACGATTAATGTGTTTGTGATTAATGTGTGTGGTGCTGTAATGTGCATATATCTCTATGTGTTTATTCGTATTTGTCTTTTTGTTTGTCCTCATATTTGTATAGTAACACCGAAGCAAAGAAAATGCTAACAAAGCGCGTGTCCCAATATGGCTTAGTCTTAGTCTTTTCTAGGAAACGCAAAGTTCCCTGTAATGGAAAGGGAATCACTGTAAGAGCACTTTGCCCTTTTATGCTAGAAATGGTGGCTATTCATTCTCTCTCTCTCTCTTTCTCTTTCTCTCTCTCTCTCTCTCTCTCTCTCATTCTCTCTCTCTCTCTCTCTCTCACACACACACACTCACTCACTCACTCTCTCTCCGCTTAGTCTTCCTCTCCCGTCCTTCTTTCCATCTTCCTTCTACTCTTGTCGTTCCCTCCTCTACTTCCTCTCCCCCTTCCCTCCCCTCCCCTCCCTCCCTCCCTCCCCATCCACAGTGTCCAGCGTGAGAAGGTCGCGTTCCTGTCCTCGAAGGCCCCTTTCAGGTCCTTCTTCTTATGGCCCCTATTCTTTTGCCTCTTCTCTTCCTTTCTCATTACTTCGCCCTCCACTCCCCTTCTCTCTTGTCCTTTGTGATCGTCTTCCCGCCTTTGCTTTCACATGTTGCTTCATTCAGGAACGTGGTTATTTTTACACCCTGCTTGGGGCTTTTTTTCTGCGGAAAGTAACCCTCTCTGGTTAAGTACGTCGGCTCTCGTCGTGAAGTATCTTCATTAACTTCTACTTCTATTCACACGCAAAAAAAAGACGCATGGTTACGTGCACTACCCAACGCATACCGCTGTAAAATACCTGCACCCCATTAAAAAAAATGAAAGAAAGCGGGACGTTATGGTCATGCCCTAATCTGAACTGGAAGGTAATTCCGGTCTTTTGGAGTGCCTCTTCCTCCTCTTTCTTCCTCCTCCTCCTCCTCTTTCTAAGAAGTATCGCCTAGACGTCCTTCATCTTCTTTTTTCTTTCTTCCTCTTCTTCATACGGGGGACCTGCTTTCCCTATGAGAGGAACATCTCAAGAGTACACGTGGAAACTGATGTTCTTTATCCCGATTAACTTTTTTCAAAGCTTAAAGGAAAAATAAAGGGTTGCGTGTACACTTATACCCTCATACCATGTTCGAGTCTTTCAGTTCTATTTCGTTTTCCATTATATTTCGCGCAAATGGCTGTGCTAAAGGGAGTTCACTTTGTTTACGCCACCGGCAGAACCATCATTGCTGCCTCTGGTGACGAAATTTCTTGTATTATCGTTACTACATATAAAGGAAGTAGGGCGGAGGGAGTAATACCATTTTCGTAGTTATGGATTAGGAGAAGGAGGGAGAGGAGGCAGGCAAGGAGAGAGAGAGGAGAGGAGAGGGGGAGAGAAGGAGGATGAGAGGGGGAGAGAAGTGGGAGAAGAGGAGAGAGAGAGGAAAGGAGAGAGAGGGGGAGGGAAAGAGAGAGGGGGGAGGGGGGAGGGAAGGAGAGAGAGGGGGAAGGAAAGAGAGTGAAGGGGGAGAGGGGGAAGGGAACCTCTACCTCCTACTCTTCCTCTTCCTCCTCCTTTTCCTCTTCCTTCCTCCTCTTCCCCGTCCTCCCTCCCCCCCCCTCAGAAATACGAGAGGAAATTGTTTCATGAAAGAGACTGGTCTAATAATTGTATTTGTGAGATGCATATGCACTTGATTTACTCCAAATAAAGCGTCTAATTTCAGTTTCCTGTACTCCTTTTGCTTATATCCAGGCTTTATTTAGATGATTTTCTTTCCGATATTCTTTTTTTCTTTTAACTAAAAACGTAAAATCATTGTTTGAGGCTACATTCCCCCCCCCCACACACACACACCATTGATATCTTGCATCACAATTGTTCTGCATATCAGAAATGAAATCATTTATCGAGGGAGTATCATTTGCCTAGATCAAGTCAATATTCCATTCGCCGCAATCAAATATTTTCACAATAGTTCTTGATAGCTATTTCATCAATTAGAAAGTTCACCGCATTATGAAACGAATCGCCGTCGGGGGTCTATACAGAAAACGAATCAAAAATGTACCTCGGGAATGTTGCATTTCTACACGTACACATTCTAGGAAATCCTCTGTGAAACAAGGGATGCATTTACTGAACTGAGTAGCGACGTATACACAGACTCCCTCTCCGTCTCGATTCTGGTGTTGACATGTTATACCTAGATAGACTGTTTGGTGTTCTAATATTATCGTCCAGTATGGTTTCTCTTTCGTAAGAAGAGAATATAAATCAAGATAATCCTGAGTATTCATAGGTACAAGTCTCGTATTAAAGTTCAAGATATTAAAGGTATTCCTTCGCAAAATGCTAGAAAGATCATTTGGAAAATAAGTAAAGGAATCAGCCTCAGAGTTCGTAGATTCCCTACCTCTTCAGCCAAATGCAGGATTGAACTGGTTAGTGTCTAGTTGCTCACTGTTTCAGCTTTTCCAAATTGCTAACTGATTATTGAATAGGTTCGGGGAAACTCATGTCATCAAGATATTTGTTTCTAACCACAAAAGCAAACCCAGTAATGTGTACATATACATGATAAGACACAGCCATAGTAAGAACGAATTTATGTCGACAAGTGTTTTATCATATTTATTTCTAATACATCTATAACCCATAGATATAATGGGCTACGCTATTGTTCAATTATATGTTTTATTTATTTATTTGTTTTCGTTGCGTCAGGATCGGACGTCGCAGCGGTGGTGTGTACAGGCCTGCCAACACCTACACACAGGGATGCTGAATAGAAGGAGGAGGGAAAATAAAGCAGACGGGGGAAGAGAAAGATGGGATGGGGAAAGATAGAGAGAGAGTGGAGAGGAGGAGGAAAGAGACAGGAGGAATAGGGAGAGATACAGAGAGGGTGGAGGGGAGGAGGAGAAGAGAAAGAGGAGATGGGGAAGGATAAAAAGAGAAGGAAGAGACAGAGGGGATAAGGAGAGATAGAGATTGGAGGAAGATAGATATGGGGATAGGAAGAGGGAGAAAAGGAAAGGCAGAGAGAGAGGAGGATAGGGGAAGAAAGAGAGGGAGGAAAGGGAGAAAGAGAGAGAAAGGAAAAGGTAGAAAATATATAGAGAGAGTAGGTAGTGGATGAAAGAGAGAGAAGAGGTTGAAAAGACGGAGACCTAAAGTAGAGAAGAGAAAGATTTGTAGTGCACTCGTGGATGCAGTGCACTAGGATAGTATCTGGCGCACTGCTATGGTCGCAGTAGCACCGATCATGGCACGTTTCATCCTACGGAGAATGTCCTCGACCGGAGCCGCCTCTAAATGCCCCTCGAGATCATCCCATAGAAAGTCTGGTGTTCATCCTTCGTGTCATTCATATACCAGTTGGCTGAGGAGGAAGTTCTTCTGTCTTCCACCTGTCCCGCAGCTTCCGTTCTACACCTTGAGAGCTTGCGACTTTGTCTTGTGGCCATTTCCGTCACGGGCTGCCCCCCCCCCCTCCCACCTTCTGTCACTTTGTCAGCAAGCCCGTGCTGACAGACTGACAGAATGTCAATATGAGTGGGGATCCTTTTGGAACTGACGCGTTTACCATTACCAAGAGTCGTCAGCGCTATGGACAGCATGGTGGTCAGTAATTGGACACTATATCTGGGTAAGCCATGACGCAAGTGGTACATGACTGCCCTCATTGGTGTGTATAACATGTCCCTCTCCCTAGGATGGACGGCAACTGGCTCCCGTAATGGCAACAGCCTCTGCCGCTAGCAATGCTCGCCCGATACTTTGCATGCTGCAGGAGAGCCAG
The DNA here is from genome assembly GCA_017312705.2 of Penaeus japonicus. Taxonomy (NCBI): domain Eukaryota; kingdom Metazoa; phylum Arthropoda; class Malacostraca; order Decapoda; family Penaeidae; genus Penaeus; species Penaeus japonicus. The sequence goes on along the minus strand of BOPN01004064.1, from coordinate 16,002 downwards.
CTGATCCTTTCGTAAAGTATGTAATACCTACCGGAGGAGTGAGGGTTGGACGGACCCTTTCCGCCTCCGCATTCCGCCGATGCTTGGGTAGGGGAACCAGTCACTCTTCCGCTTGGTTTCGCGAGCAAGAACTCATGCAGAATGCGTCCACGGAGGGGTAGGACATGGGCTGCTTGGGGCAAGTCTGCGCTTGTATAGGAACTGATCTTTCAGATAAAAGTATCAACGCTTTACCTGTGCGGGGCAGCTGGGCATTGTTCGCAGATGCCTTGCAGCTGCGTCTGGGGCATGTTCCATTGAGATGCCGGGGACCTGGATGATCTTTGCTAAGAATTGTGCTGCCATGAGGTCCAGTTATGCTGGGCCCTTAAAGAGAGAAAGAGACAGACAGACAGACAGAGACTGAAGGTTCATGTCATATGATATACCTCTTGGCTGTATTCATGAGACTCGAAGCAGAGTACATCAAGGGAATCCAGATGAAAACTGCTGAACCTCAACAGAAAAAAAACGTGTTCAAACGGGTGTGGATCAAGAGAGGGAGAGGGAAGTGAAGAATCACCGATATACTACCTATAAGTGTACTTACACCTCCTTGATATATACCGCCTCGCATTTGCAATTTTGATCCAGGCTTTATTTAGACGTTTTCCCGTTGTGGTAAACTTTTCTCTAGAGATAATAAAAAAATAAGGATACCTTTTCTCCTTTGATTTCTTGCATCACAGTTGTTATTTTTTCTTGACACTAAGTGCATTTATAAAGGCAGTAATGTAGTGACTTCATTTTTTAGTTAAACATATATTGATATACATAAGAAGATGTACACTAAGGTGGATTTCATCGCCAGACTAACAGCATTGTTAAAAGCAAGTCCGTTAGTTATTTCTAGTCTATATTCGGTTCCCGGTTGTAACATCTGTACACTCTAGCGTTCTTCAATACTAAAAAGATCCCTCTAAGGACAGCAGGGTCGAACAATAACCCTGTGTCGACGATCCC
>BOPN01004064.1:0-10000 GCA_017312705.2 Penaeus japonicus | reverse complement strand
GGAAATGTTTGTATTGACCATATGAAATTATATAATGCACGTTTCACATTTTGATGACAGTAGATTTCAAGGCCAGAAGAAAAAAAAATGCAAATACTCAACTCATTATATCTCGTTTGCTCTCAGAAAGATCAGTTATCACAATTTTTATGTCAAATAGAAAAGCATTTTTCTCTAAACGTATTTTTTTTCGATAAGATGTTCTTTTGTTGGAGTTATTTAACTTGTGTATAGGTACATTGCTTTATGGCTGTCTACACTTTTGTCTGAAGTAGAACCATTTGAATAATATAGTGTACTATATCTGTAGCTGCTAGAATCAGTACAGTTCCATGACATCATCAAGATAAAAACCATTGGATCTACTTATATGGCTGCAAGTGGACTCAATCCATCCAGACAAGTGAAGGTGCGTACGAACTACCCCCCCCCCCCCGCCCAGTCCATTCTCTTTGTAAATGTCTGAAAACATCATAGCCACTGAAACATTCCCCTCAGCGCATGTATGCTAATTAACTAGTTCCTCATCTTTCAGGAGGATGACCCAGTCAAGGTGCGGTGGGCTCACTTAGCCTTGCTGGTGGATTTTGCTTTTGAACTTGTAAGAGCCCTGCAGTCTATCAATGAGCAATCCTTCAATCACTTTGTGTTAAGAATGGGTAAGTTAGGAGTCAAAAGGAGGATTCGAAGGGGTTCATATAGGGTGTGTGCGTGTGCGTGTGCGCGTGGCTGTATGTGTGTTTGTGTGTATGTGTGTGTGTGTGTGTGTATATGTATGAATATGTATGTATGTATGTATGTATGTATGTACGTATGTATGTGTGTGTGTATATACAATACAAGTAGATAGGTGGCTGTAAATGATAAATTTACTATGCATTTATTCATACAGGTATACATATAGATATCTAATTCATAGAAAGTGGATTCGTGACTGTGTTTGCAAGGCCTGCACTGAACAATGCACCTTTATATATTAAACTGCTTCTCCAGATGTTAAAAATCATCTCAAGTGGCTGAAACTTTTAAACAGAACTTGCAAAAGGATTAGATATTCGGATTCATACAGTCCACACTCTCTTATTCGCCCACCAGGCATCAACCACGGACCCATCACAGCTGGAGTCATAGGCGCCCGCAAGCCACACTATGACATCTGGGGCAACACAGTTAATGTAGCCTCCAGAATGGAATCCACTGGCAAGGCTGGCTGTATACAGGTATGGGGAGATTAACTGCACTGCAAGGCATTTATTTATAAGGTTTTGTTTTGGTTTCCTGGTTAAAGCTCTTTAAAAATCATTTGATTATTCAGATGTGTGTATATATTTACTAGACAAAAGGATGTTCTTTATTTGTCAATGCTTTGATAAATTCAAAACTGATTTCCCAGTCTCTTCAAAATATATTTTAAAAATAAATATTCACTGAATAAACTACTGGCCAGTCATTATACTTAACATGATAATGTTAGATTATATGTGTATTATCTTCTGCTTTAAGGTTACTATTAATGTAAATATTAAAGATGCAGTTTAACAACACACCAGTGGTGACCAAACCAGTTCTAATATAGAATAATACTGACTAACATTGTTTTCACAGGTTACCGAAGAAACCACCAAGATTCTACAACACTTTGGGTATGTGTTCGAGCAACGGGGCCTAATAGCTGTCAAGGGGAAAGGAGAGCTCATGACATATTACTTGGTCGGAAAGGCAGCCAGCCCTCAGCAAGTCAACGGAGAATCCCTCGGATACTCTCAACAGGGAGACATGACCAACACCTGAGGACATGTAATATAATGTTATATTATGCAAAGTCAGCCATGATCAAATAATCCAGTAACATGGGTATTCACTGCGAGGACATGACTTGAAAATTATTCACTGATTCCATGTATTAATGCTAGGATTCTGTAAAATAAAGATGAATAAATAGATAAATAGATAAAAAAGAATCACCAGAAATTCATCAGAAAAAAATACTCAAAGGTAAAATTGTTATCTCTTTGGTTATAGAGTTTATAATTGACAGATGTGGGAAAAAAAAAAATTCAGTAGGTAAAAAGCATTACTGGAAGTTCTCAAAAAATAGCTTGCATTAGATTACAAGTAATAGGAAAAATTGGTAGCACAATCTTTCTCTTTGTTTTTATTATGAAGGAACTGTATCTTCCCTACAGAAATCTAGTCACTGAGAAGTTCACCAAAAATGCCAATACTCTTTATTTATTACATGTATTTAAATTACATATTCTGTGAACTTGAAAGTTTCAGATATGGCGGCCAGGGTCCGTGTAAATATATAAATAAGAATTAGTGTACTCTGGATGTGTGTGTGTATATGTGTGTGTGTGTATGTGTGTGTGTGTATGTGTGTGTGTGTGTGTGTGTGTGTGTGTGTGTGTGTGTGTGTGTGTGTGTGTGTGTGTGTGTGTGTGTGTGTGTGTGTGTGTGTGTGTGTGTGTGCAAATGGAAATGTGAGTGTGACTGTATGTGTGTTTGGGTGGGTTGTTAGGTGGGTGGGTGGATGGATAGGTGCATGAGTGGTTGTTTCAGTAGGTGGGTGTGGGTGGGTGATGTTACAAGCATAAACATGGGTGTTAGATTATATATAGAAAATATAGTAAACATTTTCTTTCTCATCATCAGGTCAGAGTAGTGGTTAAAGTATAGTTTTGTATACTTCCGATCACAGACAAGAAAAGGGAAGATGACAAAACAAAGGAAATCTTGGTTATGGGGACCATCTCTTACATTCTTCCAATATTGTGTAAAAGCTCTAATCGTAATCGGTTTAATTTCGTCTCTTAGAAGGCTTTTTAAGTTTCTATTTGCTACCTTTTATAAACCTTTATCCAGACGTCTTGTAGGAGGATTTTACCACAAACAAGTAAATTTCAGGCGATGACACTAAATTTGTAGACTGCAATTACTGTACACAATTGTCAGTCCAAAGGTAAAGTGCATTGGAGTTTTAGTAAGATAGTGGTGTGTATTATTAGGACATTTAGAATAGGAAACTGATACAAGAGTAAGAACCAGTGACTCACACTTACAAAACTGTAATTAATGGAACAGAGATGGCATTTCAATTATATATTTTATATCAAAGAATATCTCCACTGTTGGGTGCTTGTAACCCTTCCCAGTATTTTTTACTGTCTAGAAATGATAGAAAATTGAGATTACAAAACTGTACTTTATAACTGAGATTAAAACTGTCTAAGACTGTCTGAAATATTGAGAGTTTTATATTTTTCTTATGACAGATTGTAGGATATGCATAAAAGTATATACATAAGGAATATATGAACAAAATCCAACAAAACGCTGGAATTCTCAGTAGCACTACTGAACCTTTAATTGAAATATTATGTTGGAAAAAATACTATTTTGTAAAGTGTAAATTAAAACATAAAAGAGGGACTGAACCCTTCTTTCACTGTCTCCTGATGACTTTTCTTGCAGTTCTTTTTACATATTCCTCAAATTCATTAGACAGTCATTATCATGCCTGTTTAAATGGTGGTGCCCATACATGTATAAACTCAGCACATATACAGTCTGTGTAAGTGCACATGTTTGCATATCCATTGATAATCATAAAACTCATTTGCTCACTCTCACTCATTCATTTAACCATTACTCACTTAAGATGTCCCGTGAATACATGTAGTATACTAAAATAACTCACCTTATTTTGTGTCTTTTAATGTACTCATGCCAGGTTATACATAGGAAATGCTGAAAGTAAAACTTACTATGGGTTTATAAATGTATATTACAATATAGGTAGCACCAATTAATACACAAGCTCTTGGTACTTACAGTCACCTTTGTCAAGAGCAATTATTATCCCAGGATACTCTTTTTCAGCAAACCAAGCTCATGCAGGGAAAGGTGGAATGTGTACGTTAAGCCGTGTTCACCCATGTTCATTAAGACAAGTGTCCCAGTGTTGTTTGTTTTATATCACTGATGCTTTATGGTTGTGATGTAGATAATTTTATCAGTAAATCCATGTACTGCTTTCCTTTGTATTATTTTGTAATATAAAAATCAAACATATTGTAATATTGGATTTAATATAGAATGAAAAAATGTATGTATAATTATATAATATAATACATTTATAATTATCATGTATTAATTAGATGTAATAGATATGGTCCAAGTTTATATTTTGAGGAGGCATGAATAAATTTTTGGAGATTGAGGGTGACATATCACTAAAAATACTATATATTTTAGGACTATTTTTGTATATATTGTCTCCTCAATTTCTCTAGCACTCATTGTAGTATACAGATATATGTAAGTAGAATTTTCTAATATATGAGATGGAGATTATACCAAGGCCGTCGTATATATTTGTATTGTTTTATTTTGTATGACGAAATTTGAACAAGCACTTCTATATGCTTTAATATTACATAACTACTGCTAATTTCAGCTTAAATACAAATTCTACATTATTTACACAAATTACTCTAGGTACTAAAGAATTTCTTTGCCTTGCCATTCATTTGTAACAGCCTGTTTTCTTGCATGTGATTATCAGCCATTATGTCATGCAGACTGCATGACAGATACTACAATCACAAGTATCTTGTAGATATTCCAAACTAGTCTTAGGTAATCTGGTCTGTACAACTGATACCTGTGACTCAATCACATGAAGCATGTAAAGGTAATCAGAATATTTGACTTTATTTAAACAGGAATTCTATTCTTGATATACATGCTGGATAGTGTGGAAAACAACAAACATATATGAATGTGATATAAATAGAGGTTTAGGGTAAGTTATAGTCAGGCAAAACATCAGCTGGACCCCTTAAGCAAGAAAGCTTTACACTTTCGTAACCTTAGGGACCAAAGATACCGTTTTTAGATGAGAACGTCAAAATCAGGTTGTATATACATTTTTTTTTTCTTTTCTTTCTTTCTTTCTTTCTTTCTTTCTTTCTTTCTTCATTAAAAAATAACCCTCTTCCACACCCTCCAGAACAGGTAAGTGGCATAGCTCAGAAATTAAAGGGCCCTTTTGATGTTTCTCAGGGTGCTGAATCCATTTACAAGGTGTCTGAATCATTTTCAGGCACAGGTCATATAATGAAATGGTCAAGATTATTTCCAGTCCCAATACATTAGAATAGGCTGCATATCCTGTGGCCAATTCAACAGAAGTTTGTGTTAATATCATTGTGTTTTTAGAGTACCAAATTAAGTCACTCTACTAGTCAATTTTTTTTTTGCATAGAATCTTTATAAACTGTTTATAGACATCTTGTAACATATAATTCATAATTTTTCACTATTACCTATATCATCCTGCACATCGTAATCAGTATGATCCAAAAAGATTAGTTCTCATGTATGTCAAATATCATCATCACTCTCATTTTGATCACCTGCATTATCATCATCCCAATCATCATTAGCATCATCCCCTCACATCACATTTCCTGGTCAGTGCTTTCATCAAGCATATTGACCCACCTTCATATGCACAAAAAAATAGCATCCTCTTGGACTACATGTCTTTAAGACGTCACCAGGCTCCACCTGGCAATGTAATGTGTTTGATGTTTTCCAAGGCTGCCTCTAAAGATGGGAAGGTGCAAAGCCTGATTGTGGTCTTTGAACCATTCCATTTCTTAAATATTTCAGTATGACAATCTCATGCTTTTGAAAATTGCATAGTATCTTTTGCCAAAACAGGCACACAAAAATGTTGTTATAGATGTACCAACTTCATATATCTTTTTCTAGTCAATAATCTATGAACCTTCAATACCCCCTCTGTCCCAGGGCCATAGGTGGCAGTAACAGCGTGTAATCCATGAAGTGGTAGAATAAACTTTGAAATCATGGATGCTTCTCTGCCATTGCTTCCACATTTTTTACTATACAATCTATTAGTGGTGAGCTCATGTATAAGGGTACATAGACATGTTGAAGAAAAGTAAACACATTAGTGACAACAGAAAGGGCTCTAACATGGCCATGGCAGGGTGCTATTGCAAACTGAGCAATGATGGAGTAGCTTACATGAAGAGAGGTCAAGTCTCTGCATTTAATTTTCACTCCAACAATAATTTTCATCAGTATGTCATCCATAACTGCTAGATGAGACTTTATTTTGAGGGACCAGGATGTGAAAATCATTATCCACAATGGCCTCTACAAACATTTGGTTCAAATGGATCTTATTTTGGCCACATGTAGATGAGGCTGTACAAATTTATTTCTTTTGAAGGAGGGATTCATCCTCATTATTCCCAGGGGCTCATGGAAAAGACATGAACATTGTCCATGACCCAGTATACCCTATGTACCCGTGTGAAGTGATGTCCACACAACAATTTAGAGGTCACAGGCACAGAAGCCTATTCTGTTAAAGGTAGTAGAATAACTTGACAATATACTATATATGATATTTATTTCACCGACTCCCATTCCGATGACCTAGACCTTACATGACTTTGACCAGTTCAGACACCTCATAAATAACAAAAAAAACAAACATGATATTAACACCAAGAACATCAAAATTAGCCCACTAGTTCCTGACACATGTCACTTACCTGTTGCATAGGGTGTAGATAACCATCTTGGAAATATGCAAATTAAGAAGACTGCACAACCCAATTCTGATGTTATTTTCCAAAATTAGTATCTAAGAGACCTTGAAGATCACAAAAGTATAAAATCTTGTATTATGAATTTCTTGAAGGGGTCCAACTGACATTTTCAGCCTGGCTATCGTGGATTCAGCTCTAAGATCAAAGTATACATTTCCATAATTAGATAAACTGTTTCATATGTCAAAGTAGTTTTACTACATATTTTGGATTAGGTTTTGTTCTACTGTTGCTGCAAACTGAATAGATGATTATGAATAGTATATGACTAATGGCTGTGTTCATGAGGTTTCATGAGGGATTTGCTCTGTATGAACACATATGTCCCCAACCTCATTTTTACTGGAAGTGTAGCAAGATATATATATATATATATATATATATATATATATAGAGAGAGAGAGAGAGAGAGATAATAGCCATGTGTGTGTATGTATATATATATATATGCTAATAATAATAGCTGTATGTGTGTGTGTGTGTGTGTATATGTATATATATATATATATATATATATATATATATATATATATATATATATATATATATATATATATATATATATATGTATATATATGTATATATAATATATATATATATATATATATATATATATATATGTATATATATATATATATATATATATATTGAAGGACTGATTTAAGGGATAGTATTTCTCCAATGAGATTTCTAGGGTAAAAGGTCTAATATATACTGTATATATACTACAGATGAGGAATAGCCACTAAGGTCGTATGGTAGACACTGTTCACAGTTTTCAAATGTGTAAACTTCTTTCTTCCTAAGAAAAATGTTTACTGTTTCAAGACTACTGGTTATTGTTTACATATCCCAGATGAAAAAATAATAATTCTGAACTTGATCTCACTCACTAAAGTGTAAAGTATTATGCAGGGACAGAATATTGAACAGTCAAAATATTTCTCAAGTATAACTAAATTACAAGGTTGGTGAGGATCAAAGAGAAACATCAGCTAATGACCAGATAGGCGTTGAGTGCTTCAGTCTCACTCGGTGATTATGATTAGCTTGACTGAAAGATAAAATATATCTGGATTGGATAAGGGTATGAGTCTTTAGTACTGCCCCCCCCCCCCCAAATATATATATATATATATATATATATATATATATATATATATATATATATATATATATATATATATATATATATATATATATTGCAGTTTCCAATAAAACATGCCAAGATAGATTCATTGTTTACTACTGTCATTTTATTTTGATACAGTATTTCTAGTTGTTGTTAATGTTAGTTTCTGTTTGAATTATTTTACTCCTTGTAATGGCATGGGAGTGATGAAACGGTATTCTTATTATGGTCACAGAGATATTCCTTGTTTGATTTTTCACTTTGGAGTATTTTCTCCTTAATTTACCCAACTACAGTGATTTTGAGTCTCTTTTCATCGTTGAATATCATATTGATTTAGGAATAGCATACAATTTGAGCAAGAAGCAGTTTATAGAAGTTAATATTGCTCAGCTATTTTTTAATAAACATTAATTTGAAATACTCATTGTATGTAAATGCATATATAATGTAAATATGTATGTAAGCATGTAACATTTCCTGAAAGGTATATATATGGCCTAAGAACCCTGAGATTTCATAAAAGAGAAGCATCTCGATTATGCCACAACATGGACACGAGTACCCTTTTTCTGCAGTACATATTTTAATAAGCACACAAACAAAATTCAAGACTTGCTTTTTTTTTTATCTGCCAGTGCTGTCAGTATCAGTAATAGGATCATTTTTCTTTTTAACTGTTGCAACTGGCTTCTCTTGAATTTCCCCGGCACTGGGGATGTATGTAATGCTGTAGCTCATGATGCAATGCTTGTGACAGTTAAACAGACCTTATCATCATTGGCTGATCTTCTTGGTTATGCACTGGTCGTTATGCAGTTTATGTCACAGGTGCTGGGTTGTATTCTTATTAAATTTTTGATGTATCACAATCAAATTATGTTTCTGCTTAGCAATAGTGAAGTCATTGTAGCTGTCTACAACGTATTACCTGCCTCAATATAATTGAATGTTTTATGCCCCAACAGTGTTCTTAAATGCATATGTGTGCCCAGATCAATAACTGAACCATAATGAAGTTAGAGAACTAGCATCCAGGAAATTTCAGTAAACTGAAACATGAAATCATCTTTAATTAACATAGACAGAATAGTTGGCTCAACACAAATGCAATGATTCCAATATGTAAATGCCATATGGCTCACCTCCCTACATGCTTACTCAAAATGTGTGAATGTTATGTCAGTATCCATGTTGAATGTACAAATTATGTATTGGCCTCCATAGCTGCATTGTTTAATTCTGGGTGCTCTGAATCTTAGATAATGTAAAACCTCTTGGTTTCCTTGGGTCAGTGTCAAAAATTTGTGTATAGTTGCAGGACTCTGTATGGGCCTTCTCTTATGACTTCTAAAATTACAGGTACACAAGGAGTAGTTCAAGATTAAAACTGCTCCTTCCCAGAATTCTATGATATTGTATAGGCAATTAAAAAGTCTAAATTATAACTCATGCCATCCATAAATATAATATGTAAAACGATCCAGATGAGAGAATTATTCTTGAGGGATTTACTGCATTTAGAAAGATACCTCATTTAAACAAACATTTCTGTTTCAACTAATCAAAATATGTAATGCTGTTCTGTCATTATTCAAACATTCCTCAAAATCCTCAGTTCTAATTCACAGTTAGATAGTTCATCTATGTACAAGTATGATAAGACATGCACTATGTTTTTGTGTCGGTAAGTACCTGTAGATGATTACTACAACTGTTTATCCTGAACCACAGACAAAAAGCAGATGGCTTCAAGTACCTGCAAAAAGTCACAGACCCCTGTTTGTGCCTGCATGTCTGTGTGGGCACGCATAGCAAATTAGAAGCCAAATTATGTCCTCTGTTCAATAGTGTAGTTTCCCTGTAAGTAGACAAACATTGGTGATGCCGAAGAGATTATCTTGGTCAATAAAAGACAGAAGACACATCCTCTTTTATTCCTCTTTAAATGACAGCTTTTAGCTATGCCATATAATGACTTAAATGATCAGACTTTGATGGAATCTCTCTACATATCTAATATGTAAAGTGAGTGTGTGCATGATTGTATGTGTGCTCATGTGATTGTGTGTTTGTTTGTGAAAGAGTGACAGTGAGAGAGAGAGAGAGGCAGAGAGAGAAAGCCAGAGAGGGGAAGAGAGAGAGAGAGAGAGAGAGAGAGAGAGAGAGAGAGAGAGAGAGAGAGAGAGAGAGAGAGAGAGAGAGAGAGAGAGAG
>BOPN01004063.1:18146-35646 GCA_017312705.2 Penaeus japonicus | reverse complement strand
TAAAAAGAAAAGAAAAGAAAAAAACGATTATTTTATAATCTACATTCAGTAAAGTGGTCGGTCTCCAGTTCTCAAGCTTTGAATATTTAATTTATTTGGTATCAATTTAATCAATCCAAAGTGTTAAGATTCAGAGAGTATATATGACATGAAATAAATTTTACAAGATTTATAAATTCGTATCATTATGCGCCAAAATACTTTGTAAAATTCTACCGGTAACCCATTACAGCCAGGGGATATAACAAATTTTATTTCTTTTACCGCATTGTAAATTTCCTTTTTCAGCAACCATGTCAATTAACATTTTTTTTTTTTTATTTGGTTTAATTCATCAGTGCATTTTTCCAGTAATTCAGTACCATCAATTCCATATTTTTACAAGCAAAGATATTCTTTCTGTATTTGTAAAAACATTTCTTACAGCATCATCGGTTTTAGTCATTTTGTTATAAAAAAAGAAGAAAAAAATCATGAGATGATTATATTTGTTAATAGTTTTATTAGCAATATTGAATTGAAAGACATCTAATGAACACAGACAAAAATAATTGTTAATATTTTTTTGTTAATATCATATATATATATATATATATATATATATATATATATATATATATATATATATATATATATAAATATATATATATATATATATTTCATAGTATATCTATATTCCAGAGTATAACTATATCCCTAATAACGATGGCTATAGAATAGACAATTTCCAAACTCGTTTCCAAACTAGTATACCATTCAATTTAAGGTATTTTCTATCATACAGTCGCCTGAGAAGGTAACGAATATCATCACATTTTACAAAATGTTGTTTTGGAACTGTTTTGCATACAGCCTGTCTATTCTAGAGCCATAGTTATTAGTGATATATGTATACTCTGGAATATAATATTAAAAATATAACAAATTATCAACAAAAAAATATTAACAATTATGCAAAAAAAAAATTTCACCTACTTTGTCTCGAATTTCAACCCTTAGATTTAAGCCCTCACATATTTCATTCTGAATTCTTTAAATTAGTTCTTTTAAATATTCAATTTCAGTGTGTTTCATATTTTCAGTATTTCTTAAGAAATACAATTATTTCAGCCAATTTCGGAAAATATTAAGCAGTCCATATTTTTCAGCAGAAATCAGTTTTACTTCTTTCATAAAGAAAATTTCACATTCTGGTTTCGCACATTTTCCCGACCACCCTAGTATATTATTGTAATGAATTTTTAGCTTTAGCGGCTTCCGCATTTTACAAGTTTGCTTTTATTTCCTCACTGTTAATCATTTTTGTATCTAATGTTCATGCTCTATTCCTTACTGGCATAACATTAATTTTATATTACAGTGGTCGGAAAAGGTAACTGGAACAGGATCACATTTTGCAATGTTGTCATGGAACTGTTTTACATACACCCTGTCTATTTTAGAGCCTAGTTATTAGTGATTAGGTATACTCTGTAAGATTTGTGTCTGTGTTCGTTACATTTTTTAATCCAATATTGCTAATAAGCTCCCAAAGGCATTGAATCTTAAAGTTTTGTAGTTTCCATTGCTATATTTTTTCGTTCAAGTAACAAAGTTGAAATCCCCTAAAATGATGTGTTCGGTATTATGTTTTAGGCAGTAGAGTTGTTTGTTTTTATAGAGTTCATTTCTTTCCTTGGTTTTGTTTGAACCCGAGGGGACATATACGTTTAAAAGAGGGATAATCCTATCACAGTATTCTACCTTCATACTCAATATATGTCTCTCAGCATCCATCCCAGTGCTTAGCACCTCGATTCCTCTATTCTTATTTATAAGGAAGGCAAGCATTTAGAATAACATCAAATATAATTTGTTTACAAACTATATTTAGCTCATTTATGTTAAGAGTAGCTATAGTTAAAGACATTCTTATATATAAGAACCAAACACCACGTGAGGGAGGTCTTTTGTCTCTTTATGTTTCGGTCACCCTTTTCTTTTTCTGTTTTAGAAGTGTTTTGTTTTTCTGCCACCGTCGCCATGTCTTTCTTAATATACATCTTACCATTATCTTTAAGTTGAATTTTCCACTTGTTACCACTGCTATTTTCATCTATTTCTCCGCTTTCTGCATTTCTTTCCTGTCTCTCCCAATTACTCAAGTCATTTTTAGAGTAAGTCCAATTCTGATCTATCTGATGTATTTCCACCTCTGGTTGAGCATACGTAATGCAATCATTTTGCAATTGAGTTGACAATTCAAGTGCTTTACCTTCTTCAATTCACTCTGATCTTTTCTCCTCTCGCTTGTTCGCCTCCGTCTGCTGCTCACCACGTCCTCTGCTTTGACATCTGGGCGTCTCCTTCCAGCATTTCAACAATTCGTCATGTAACCTGCTTGCCATCTTTTTTCTTTTTTTCTCGCTGGATCTCATCTTCATCATGTTTCACATTGCTATCTCCTCTTCTGTCCTTTTCTCCATTTTCATCGTGTCTTTTTTACACCATTTCCATTCGCTTCTCACATCCATCTGTTACTATTTATGTCTTGTTTCGCATTACCCTCCTGCCATCTTTATCTCCACTAATAGTTCGCCGATTTTTGTAATTGTATCTGCTTCTTGCCAGCTACATCTTGCCATATTGTTGTTCCCACTTCGGTCTGTTTAACTATCTGCTTCTTTTCACTTTCCATGTTTCCCGTTTCCACCTGCGCTATTTTGATTACTTCCTGTTGTCTCCTCGCTAATTCTTGTTTTTCACATTCCTCGCCAGCTTCCCCTCTCGGTTCCATTGTATCCGCACTCTCATGTACATCTGCCTGTGCAGATTGCTGTTGCCCAGATCTACTCTCACGTCCCGGTATTTCCAAAATCTGCGCATTCCCGCTAGCCTCCATCTGCGTCATGTCTCCTTTGCCCAGGCTCTGTCTGCTCTCTTTCCGCCCTCATTTCGTCAAGGACATTTTGAAGTGTATTGGTTTCCTGCCATTCCCTCTGGTTTTGCTTGTTTCACTACATTCGTTTTCATTTGATTCTTTTCTTAATGGAGGAAGATTTATGTCGTTAAGAATATTAATACGGTCATCATGTGTACAGGATGCTGCCAGATGATCAGCCCTCCCGCATTTATGACATGCCTTAGTTTGTTAGAAAACACTTAGACTGAGTCCACATATTTTCACTGTAGATGGAATGTTATGTCTGATTTCCATTTTTACTGTCCGGGTGTCGTTAAGCAGGACCTCAACTTCACCATAAGTATGCAAGCCTATTTCTCTATTTGTTGTACACTTCCCCGTATTTATCGAGTACTTGTTCTAGAATAGCATTGTCCATATCAAATGGTGCATGTCTAATTGATACGTATGGAAATACTTATCTGAAATTCAGTATTTTTATTTTTTCACTTGAGTTTTGGATTTATATTTTTTATTCATACTTGTTGCAGAAGTCTATAAACTGCTTATTTTCTTTTTCTTTTAATTTTATTATCACTTTATTCATTCTAATTTGTTGAAATCCAATCTTGTTGGTCTATTTTCAAAATGTCAAAAATGATCTCACATGCCAGGTCAATAAGATAAGCCAATGGAGTCTATTCTCCTTATAGACTTTGTGCAAACGTCCATTATGGGTGACGTCAAATGACGCCATCAGCCTGGGATAGCTAGTTGGCCTCAGGGCATGCCCCCAGTCAGGCCGGCATTTAGTCACTCGCTGTTCACTTATTTCACTCAGAAACACTGTCTAAAGCACTTTACAGTATAACGAGTTCTTTAACGCAACCTTGATTGTTTTATGTAGCCTCTTCATTTTTCCTATAAAATAGATTAAAAAAAGAAAGAAAAAGAAAAAAAAAACGAAAAGTAGCACATGATCTGGAAATAGCTTCTAGCATTACTATGGCAAGCATGCTAGTGATCGGGAGGTAGAGTAAAGATATAAGATTTTACTATTGCTTCAGACAAATGACAATGAACTCCTATTGCGGTGGCAGGGTCCATTTAACGTGGTAAAGAAAGTTAACAGGTATAACTACACGCTAGACGTGAACGAAGTTGAGCGTAAATATTACATGAACATGTTAAATCGTTATCATAAGCGATCGAGCATAAATGTGAAGTGTGGTGGCACGACCTTGATAAACCCGCATTTGCCTGTGTAGCAGTTATGCACGAGGAGAGTGAGACCGAGTGTGGTGAAGTGATTACTATTCCTAATTATGTGCAGGAGGAAAATCTAAATGACGTACGAATTAGTGATGAATTCACGGCAAGACAAAATCAGGATGTATGACTTCTGGAAAGTAATCATGAGGTGTTTACAGACTTTTCCGGTAAGACTAGAGTGATCGAGCATAAATTACTTTAAACAGTCAGGTAGAAGTAAGACATATCCCATTCCATTTACATTACAACAGGCTCTGAACAGCGATATTGAGCAAATCTTAAATCTAGGAGTGAATGACCGATCCAAGTCACCTTACTCTATCCCGCTAGTTGTAGTTTGGATATCCGTAGAACCAACACGCTAACAGTATTTGATGCTGCCTTATGCTTGATCAAAATCCGATAATGACGCGAATAAGCCAGAGTAAATATTTCACAAAATTTGATCTACGTATAGGCAACTGGCAGAGTCCTTTGGATAAAAAGGTATAGAAATTACAGCATTTCGAACAAGTAAAGGGTTAATGCAATTTGTAATTATGTCATTCAGTTTAGTAAATGCAAGCGCAACATTTGATAGAAAGCTGAGAAACTTGTTTAATGGTATGAGTAATGTTGAAATATTTGTTGGCGGTATTCTCATTCATATCTCAGATTAGAATGAACGCCTTATTGTGTTAATAGCTGTACTGATTGTACTGCATAAATCATTTTTGTCTGTTCGACCATTCAAAACTGAGATTGGCTGTTTCACAGTGGAGTACCTGGGGAGTAATGTAGGTAGAGCTTTCACGCAGACTGCTATATATGAGGTCAAGCATATAGTAGACCTCGACCCCCCAACCCCCAGCCACCCCCCACACCTGCTGATGTGACCTTTAAACTACCAAACCACCAAGCAAGGGGTTTCGCCCCCTACTTTTACCTCCTACTTATTTCCTTTTACAGGCATAGCGCCTCAGCTTTTCTTCCCCTCCTTACTCTAAGGCCTCTCTTCTCCCTTTACTCCAGATTCCAGATCTGGAAGTACCATGGACAAAAACAACCTAGATCAGTCTTAGCTATGTGTGGTTATTACTGTCATTAGATTCTTTTTATGAAAGTATGGCAGCGCTCTCGACTGATCTCATGAAGAAACTATCGCCAAATGTAGTCAAGTGGAAAATTTGTCACCAAGATTCATTCGATCAACTAAAATTTTCGCTGAGTACGCATCCCATTTTAAAGCTTGTGAATCTCACACTTGACTTTGTATTGCAAACAGATGCTTAGCTCTTGTATGGGCACTGAAGAAGTTTTACCAGTATTTATATGGTAAACCATTTGTCATAAGACCGACCACCAACCCCTCAAATAGCTTACTTCAGCTAATCAACTAAACGCTAGGCCGATGCGTTGGGCCGTGTACTTGCAGCAGTTTCATCATACGGTGCATGACACCAGGACGCGATAATGTCGGGGCAGATTCTTTAAATAACCTGTGATTTCTAGTATGAAACAAGCAGTAAGAAATCGGCGATTTGCTTAAATTCCGGCGACGCACATGCCATGGCATAATCACATACAAGCAGTTAGACTGTCACAGAGAAAGTTTGTTTGAGGTTCGGGTCGCTGTGGTGAAGGAAAGTGGCGGTCGGATGTCGTTGTGGGGCAGAGTATAGCCTCGCTGGTCGCTGATCAGGAAGGCTTATAAAACAGAGCGAGGCCGCCGTGAAACACGGGGTGGCAGAGTGGCCATTTACTTCTGCATTAAAATCTTGAATGAGTTTTGGCCTCCCTAAAAGATAAATATATTTCTGTAAATATATTACTGTACGTATTTTCTAAACTTTTTTATTTCAAATCTGAACACAAAAAACGCAAATAAATCATCTTGTAAAACTATTGTTATCTGCAGCAAGAGGATGTTCAGAGTAAATGCCTTAGTTTTTTTTATTTTTTTTATTTTTTATTTCATTTTTTTAATTTTTTTTTATTATTATTTTTTTTTTATGAATTAATTCATCGGCAGTCAACTCCGCCTCCGCGCCTCATGGTCTCGCAATGTCGGAGTTGTAGTTGTGAGACTCAGCGTCGAACCACTCCTGTAATGGACTGCTTATAAAGTTACATTGAAGATAAATAACTTTTCTTTTTTCTATGTTTAACACCTGATCGAAATTTAGAATAAAAAGAGGCTCTATGTATGTTTGATATGTACTGGATGTACTAATATAGTGAATTGAACTACAGAAAGCCAACATATAATGCGATGCATAATAATCATTAAATTGATATTGTACCTAATCCATTTTATCATAAATTTCATTTTATCGGTTAGCGCACACACAAGGTGAACTATGTAGAAATGAGTCACAGTAGTTGTTTACGAACATAATATCCTAATGTTCCCGTCCATTTTGTAACCTATAATCTTAGTCGACATTTCTTTGTTGTCTGTTATGATAAAAATGCCTCTTAAGTTAGCAGGCACATGTGATGAATATTTCATTAGTATAATATCAAAGACTGTTCACTTTTTCAAGAAATGGCAGTAGTAATGATATTATATTACTATTATTGTTATGATTATGATTATTATCATTATTATCATTATCATCATCATCAATATCATTAGTACTATTACTACAACTACCACTACCACTTCTACTACTAATACTACTAATACTAATAGTAGTAATTGTTGTTGTAGCAGCATTACCTGCAGCAGTAGTAGTAGAAGTAGTAATAGTAGTAGTAGTAGTAGTAGTATAATTATTGTTGTTGCAGTAGTTACCCACTAACGCCGTCATCATATATAATTCTTCAAAATAACAATTACTAACGTTTTACTCATTATCGGGAGCATTTGACACTGTTCTTCATGCTAATATTATTACTCTCGTTTTTGATGTTTATCTATCAATGATATCATTATTAGTATTGCTTTGCTTGCAACAATTTATCCTTTTTCTTTGTCTGGCATTAGGATCATTTACCCCTGATGACCTTTGCTGTCGTTTTTTTGTTTTTTTTTTCTTCTTATACATTGATGTTAATACCATTGGTGATACGACTGATTATCATTATCATCGTTTCTGTTTATCTTCTTAATGTTTTGTTTGATTTGTGTTTTGTTGCCCGAAGGTTTGCAATGTTAAATACCGAGTCGGAAATAAGATTAAACTCAAGCACTCCGCCTTCGTTTCCCATTAAGGCAACAGAGAGTCTGAGTTCTTCACGTCCACTGGCTCTTCAACAGGTACCTAGTATTTGTTAAGGACTTGTTGAACTTACCTCTAGTTGCATTTGGCAATCCAAGGAACGCTCAAGGACGCTCGATCATGCCATGGAGAAATTCATACATAGATTTATATGTTTAATGCACATACATCCTTTTATATTTCGATTCGTCGTCCTAGACTTTTGAGACCCAGTTTCTACTGTAATGATCAAGCACTCTATTGTGTTCTATACAAATTACTTGGTATTGGCACCAGCTTTTCGTTTTGTTATATACAAATGTTTGGAATAACATTATATCTCCATATAAAAGGAAGGAAATATTCGAGGTGCATTAATGCAATTTCCTCTCGTCAATTCAATTCCAAAATCATTCGTGTACATTTTTTGTGACACCATTCTTTGATATATCATTTTCAGTCCGCGAATTCCAGTTTGACCGATTTTATTTATTCGTTCATGAAATTGGAATATGATTTTGCCATTTAATCTGATATGATTTTACTTCCTAAATATGGATATCATACATGTCGGAATTCTTAACGATTTCTCTTGCCTTTAACATCATGTGTTTCAGTTCATTGTTACTTAAATGTTTTCGTTCAGTTATTTTCAAGAAACATTGAACTGCCTTGGTAAAATAAAGAAGTGTAAATTTAACCTGTTCAGCAGACCATTCCCCACCTTCTCAGCGGTTTGTTTATGTAACAACAGAATAAATTGTTATATTATTGCGATTTAAGTCCAAGATTAGCTCCAGTAACAAATCTGTGGAAGAAGAGATTCAAACCTTTTAGTCTGAAGCGCTTCCTAATCTGGCTGAAGAGGGAACTTTAAGGAAATGCGAGAATCAGCAAACAATAGCTGAAAAAAAATCTGAAGATCTCGAGATCAACAATTAGTAGAAATAATATTTGTAAGTGACGCTGCGAAGAGAATTGAAGTTGTTCGGCAGAGGAGACAATGGCGAAGCTGCAATTACGATTAAAGTAGATATGAGTCTGTGGCACAGGGAGTCCTGGGTTATGGCTTGGTTCATTGCTGCTGCCAGAATGCAATGACAGCAGGTGAAGGCCATGCATTTTCTTCTGCGTATTTTGCCTTATCTGGTGGAAGAGGAAAAAACAAAAGTTGCGAAGGAATGATAAATGAAAAGTATGAATCTCACAAGCAATAAAAACAGCCTAATGAATATGATCATCTTGATTGTCGGATAATGCACAGAGTAAGGATAAGCCAGATTTGCGGAGCAGATGCTTCGCCAGGCTTATATGCACTGAGGCGAGCCTGTCTGTGTCAGCGTGTGTTGACTCGTGAGAGCGCGTGCCAACGAGTGTGGACCCGATGGAACTTGATCCTTACCCACCGTGGTGCCCAGCCACGACAGTGACCGCCTGGTGACAGTGGAAACTCACGAGTCTTGGACGGTGCTCGATCTGCCGACCATCGGGATGTAAGGCTGGCACGCTACCACTGAAGCACCTGACGGATGTGCATAATAACGTACTTGTATTAGAGCGTATTAATTTAATAGATTTATATTTCCTTTGACACAAGGCATGAAAACAAGATTTGAATAAGAAATGAAAATAGAAGTGTATGTAGAAAGGATAAACGATGGTAACAGATTGGCCAGGAGTACACAAAGTAAGTAAGGATTTAGAAAAAAAAAGAATACGAAGGAATCAAACATTGTAAATCTGATGAAAATAACAAAATCATATACATTTTTAATGACAACCTTAAGAGAGCCAATGATGATGAAACCAGGCCTCGGTATGACTGAATTAATGAAGCAAAAACTAAATAGGGCTGAAAAGGCATGGCATGGGAATGTCACACCCTCGCAGTTGAAACAATAGGAAAGGGGAAGGGGATTGCAGAAGAGTAAATAAAAGGGGAACGCAGCGCAATTTGGTAATTATCATTCAGTTCGCTCGAGTCACTTATTCTTGAAATTTATCAGACGTCTAAAGGATACATGGCTGAGATTCCCCTCCTTCTCCCCTCTATGTTCAACCCTCCCCTTCAACCCCTCCCCCATGCATTCCCCCTCCCCTTCTCCCATCATGCCCCTCCCCCTCTTCCCCTCTGCATGCCCCCTCCCCTTCTACCTTCCTGTCATCTTTGTCTGCCCTTCCCCCTTTCTCATGTATCCCCCTCTTCCCTTCTGCATTCTCCCTCCTCATCTTCCTTCCTTCCCCTCTACATTTCACCCAGTCTATCCTTCCCCCTGCCTTTCAACTATTGCATATCTCTCTTTCTCTCTCGCTCTCACTCTCTCTCTCTCTCGTTCTGTATCTCTTCTGTACCTCTTCTGCATATCTCTCTCTTTTCTGTATCTGTCTCTCTCTTCCGTATCTGTCTTTTTATCTATCTACCTAATTCTCCCTCTCTCTTCTCTCTCTCTCTCTCTCTCTCTCTCTCTCTCTCTCTCTCTCTCTCTCTCTCTCTCTCTCTCTCTCTCTCTCTCTCTCACTCACTCACTCACTCACTCTCTACTGTATTTCCATCTATCTGTTTCATATGTTACTATTTTTCTCTGCAGTCCGCATTTCCCGTTTTTAAATTCAGTGTACATTTTTACTGGTGCCAGCGAACGTAGTGTTTTAATTATGCTTTTGGTGGTATGCTGACATCGCGCGCGCACGCGTGTGTATGTGTGTGTGTGTGTGTGTGTGTGTGTGTGTGTGTGTGTGTGTGTGTGTGTGTGTGTGTGTGTGTGTGTGTGTGTGTGTGTGCAATAAACCTGTCGCATAACTGCAACCTACCGAGTATCACTTCATACATATTCTGCAGTTGCTCAGAGAATCACATCATAAATTCCAGATACACTTTATACCCGGAAAGAGTCTCCAAAATACCAACAGTTTAAGTTTCTCTCGCGCTTCTCATTTCGCACATATGTTTACATTAAACTGAACTGTCCACATGTTTCTTCGGACGCGTTCAACCTCTCTTACTTGAAGTCACAGATCTCCCGTGTCCTTCGAGTGCAATTCCTTTTACTGAAATGCGAGTTGAGATGGATATAATATTCGGTCTCTACAAAAAGAAAAAAAAATGATAATGACAATAACAAACAGAGAAAGGGATGAATAAACAGACAGTTAATGCGTATTAGATCAGGTCGTAAATGAGCAACCGGAGCAGTCTTGAACTTTGGAATGGAATTGCTGCCGCTGGGTCCTCGTTACAAGATTAGCTAACATTATCTTCAATGGATGCAATTGTATTGTACCGAGATTACTTGCATCTCTTTCCCGTAAGTACCGCAATGTGAAACGTTGAACTCTAGATATTAACAACCCTAAATGAATTTCTGAAAGCCCTGAACTTTGATAATTTCACGGTATGAGGTGAAACTCCCGCTTTTACACTCAGTTGACCGCTCAAAGGCTTACAGTGCTTTCTTTAAGCTTTCTCCCTTAACGAGCAAGCTACTCTCTCTCTCTCTCTCTCTCTCTCTCTCTCTCTCTCTCTCTCTCTCTCTCTCTCTCTATTTCTCGCTCTGTCCCTATCTATTTTTCATCTATCTATCTATCAGTCTATCCATTTATCTGTCGATTTCTTATCATTCTAGGTATATATATCTAAGTTTGCGCTTGTGTTAGATTCTGATATTTTTATTGATACTCTTTGCGTCCTATTGCAAAATCCGTTTCTTCGGTTTCTGCTCCTCCGGATTCTACGATCCATTTTTCTCTATAATGCTTGTTAAAGTTGCTCTTCATATTTGCTTTTGCGTCCGTTATTTTTCACAAAATTTTCCCCTCTCTGTCCGTTTTATTTTCCCTTTCAAGGCCATGGCAACATCTTGTCGACATAGGGGTTCACTGGTAACCTCCCCCTCCCTCTCCTCCCTGTTCCTCCCACTCTCTCCTCTTTTAATTCCTCCCCTCCCCCTCTCTTTCCTCTCTGATTTTCTCCCTCCCTGTTCCTCCCCCTTCCTCCCCTCTCGACCCCTCTCTCTATCCACCTCCGCTCCCTTCCTTCTCGACCTCAGCATCCCTCCACACACCTATCTCTTTTCTTGCTTCCCTCATCTCCCGTTCCATGTCCCTGCCCATGGGGCGCCCCTCATCATCAAAGACTGAAAAATACCAAGCCTTTTTCTACCATCACAACTAATCGCCTCTTACGCTTGCTATATCTTCTTCTTCCACTTTTTACCCTTTCTTTACCCCCCCCCCATTCCACGTCTCTTACGATTGCTATTTCCTCTCCTTTCCTTTTTCACTTTTCTTTAATTCTCGCATCCCCCTGTCTATCGTTCTCCCTCCCATCCGGCGCCTTTAAGTCCCTGGGAAGACGTCAGCTGATGAACAACATGGATTTCCTCCGTGCTGGATCGTCTTGATGTGAGATTATAGTTATGGCTGGCTATCTTGGTGAATGGACGCGAGTTGTGCGCGGCGGTGTCGTGCGCTGCCACACAGCAGTGCTGGTAGCGACGCTTATAGCAACATTGGGTTTAGCGCTGTGAATCATCACTGGCATTGCTGTGTTGAAGTCGCGTATCGTTTCTCCCGCAGAGCCGTTGAGATGATGCACAATGATATGACCTCTAATTGTGGTATCATTTGGAAAAACAAACAAAACAGATATGGTCTCTTGGGTACAAGGCTGAAATTAAGTAATGGCGTCTATTTTTCTTTTTTCTTTTTGATAGAAAGAGATTTGTTGGAAGAGCTGTTCTGTTAAGAGCTTTATATCGATGTCTTGGAGCATTGCTTTACAACACTGATAGTGTAAGATATATCAATATTTCTTTCCCAATAGCCCAAAAAAAAAAAAAAAAAAAAAAAAGTTAAGCTACGTAGACTTATTCATTAGGTGCCACATTATTACATCATTGTGGAGATTCATTGTGCCTGTCTTGTTATGCTGTAAATCATAGCGCTCAGTTGTGGAATTACGTAGTGATGCATCGCTGTGAGATTGCGACGTAATGTTTCTTCATAATGTCTTAATGCTGAGTTATAGAATCGTTATTTCATGCTATTATGTGACTCCGTTTTTCTCCAAAAGATGTGTACTCAGATGAGGCAGGGGGTTGCCTACCCTTGTACGATATAATAGCGCACGGCTTTCCAGCTCCTTTTATCAAACATTTTAGAGAAATAGAAATTAAATTAGAATTGCTAATTATAATTGAAATGGCTATACATGATGATAACATCATGATTTTCACCATGAGCATTTCTTACTCTCAGAGATCAGGCAGGTGGAACTTCATGATGTGAACGCCAGATGTGTTTCAAACTAATGGGACTGAGGACTAATGATTGCTATCATCGGAAACACTTCATGCTGCAGTTATAAGCCTACAGAGAGTTACCTTGAAGTTTTCCTGAAATCCCCGAGACGCAGACTGCTGTTTCGCCAAAAGTGAACATTGTTGTTTCTGTATTCATCACTTGCGGACTATATTACATACCTACATGTGTATGTGTGTGTGTTAGTGTTTATATATATATATATATATATATATATATATATATATATATATATATATATATATATATGTATATATATACATACATATATATATATATATATATATATATATATATATATATACATATATATATATATATATATATATATATATATATATATATCACGCACACACACACGCACACGCACACGCACACGCACACGCACACGCACACGCACACGCACACGCACACGCACACGCACACGCACACGCACACGCACACGCACACGCACACGCACACGCACACGCACACGCACACGCACACGCACACGCACACGCACACGCACACGCACACGCACACGCACACGCACACGCACACGCACACGCACACGCACACGCACACGCACACGCACACGCACACGCACACGCACACGCACACGCACACGCACACGCACACGCACACGCACACGCACACGCACACGCACACGCACACGCACACGCACACGCACACGCACACGCACACGCACACGCACACGCACACGCACACGCACACGCACACGCACACGCACACGCACACGCACACGCACACGCACACGCACACGCACACGCACACGCACACGCACACGCACACGCACACGCACACGCACACGCACACGCACACGCACACGCACACGCACACGCACACGCACACGCACACGCACACGCACACGCACACGCACACGCACACGCACACGCACACGCACACGCACACGCACACGCACACGCACACGCACACGCACACGCACACGCACACGCACACGCACACGCACACGCACACGCACACGCACACGCACACGCACACGCACACGCACACGCACACGCACACGCACACGCACACGCACACGCACACGCACACGCACACGCACACGCACACGCACACGCACACGCACACGCACACGCACACGCACACGCACACGCACACGCACACGCACACGCACACGCACACGCACACGCACACGCACACGCACACGCACACGCACACGCACACGCACACGCACACGCACACGCACACGCACACGCACACGCACACGCACACGCACACGCACACGCACACGCACACGCACACGCACACGCACACGCACACGCACACGCACACGCACACGCACACGCACACGCACACGCACACGCACACGCACACGCACACGCACACGCACACGCACACGCACACGCACACGCACACGCACACGCACACGCACACGCACACGCACACGCACACGCACACGCACACGCACACGCACACGCACACGCACACGCACACGCACACGCACACGCACACGCACACGCACACGCACACGCACACGCACACGCACACGCACACGCACACGCACACGCACACGCACACGCACACGCACACGCACACGCACACGCACACGCACACGCACACGCACACGCACACGCACACGCACACGCACACGCACACGCACACGCACACGCACACGCACACGCACACGCACACGCACACGCACACGCACACGCACACGCACACGCACACGCACACGCACACGCACACGCACACGCACACGCACACGCACACGCACACGCACACGCACACGCACACGCACACGCACACGCACACGCACACGCACACGCACACGCACACGCACACGCACACGCACACGCACACGCACACGCACACGCACACGCACACGCACACGCACACGCACACGCACACGCACACGCACACGCACACGCACACGCACACGCACACGCACACGCACACGCACACGCACACGCACACGCACACGCACACGCACACGCACACGCACACGCACACGCACACGCACACGCACACGCACACGCACACGCACACGCACACGCACACGCACACGCACACGCACACGCACACGCACACGCACACGCACACGCACACGCACACGCACACGCACACGCACACGCACACGCACACGCACACGCACACGCACACGCACACGCACACGCACACGCACACGCACACGCACACGCACACGCACACGCACACGCACACGCACACGCACACGCACACGCACACGCACACGCACACGCACACGCACACGCACACGCACACGCACACGCACACGCACACGCACACGCACACGCACACGCACACGCACACGCACACGCACACGCACACGCACACGCACACGCACACGCACACGCACACGCACACGCACACGCACACGCACACGCACACGCACACGCACACGCACACGCACACGCACACGCACACGCACACGCACACGCACACGCACACGCACACGCACACGCACACGCACACGCACACGCACACGCACACGCACACGCACACGCACACGCACACGCACACGCACACGCACACGCACACGCACACGCACACGCACACGCACACGCACACGCACACGCACACGCACACGCACACGCACACGCACACGCACACGCACACGCACACGCACACGCACACGCACACGCACACGCACACGCACACGCACACGCACACGCACACGCACACGCACACGCACACGCACACGCACACGCACACGCACACGCACACGCACACGCACACGCACACGCACACGCACACGCACACGCACACGCACACGCACACGCACACGCACACGCACACGCACACGCACACGCACACGCACACGCACACGCACACGCACACGCACACGCACACGCACACGCACACGCACACGCACACGCACACGCACACGCACACGCACACGCACACGCACACGCACACGCACACGCACACGCACACGCACACGCACACGCACACGCACACGCACACGCACACGCACACGCACACGCACACGCACACGCACACGCACACGCACACGCACACGCACACGCACACGCACACGCACACGCACACGCACACGCACACGCACACGCACACGCACACGCACACGCACACGCACACGCACACGCACACGCACACGCACACGCACACGCACACGCACACGCACACGCACACGCACACGCACACGCACACGCACACGCACACGCACACGCACACGCACACACACACACACACACACACGCACGCACGCACGCGCGTACATATGTTTAAAGGGAGATGGAGAAAGAGAGAGAGTGAGGGAAATGGTATGTACTAGCACTCTTTTATTCCTGACGCGCTAAATCGCCCAACTTGTGCAGAATTGTGCTTCTAACACGATGTTGGATCCCGAACCTCAGCTGTTTATGCTCCGTCTCCACAGAGGGTGTCTCTGAGCCACCCCTCCCCCCCTCCCCCTCTCCCTTAAGGCGGAACTGGTCCAAAGTCCAGGTAATTCAGCACTACGTACTCTGATAAGTAAATACCTATGACTACATCTTTTCGCCACTTGGCTGCGTTTTATCGTTCAAGTTTGTATCATTTACATCAAGACGGAGTGTCTTCTTTATGGCTGAATTCTCGATAGAAAAAACTAGGTATGGCATACGAGCAAGAAAATGTATCAAGAAAGTTTTACCATTGTTTACCCTTCGAGTCCGGGCGCTTGGCGGAAGAGGGATAGCATCTACGAGACGAAACAATAAGTGTAATGGCCATGAAGGGTTCGGCGGCCTGGTGTATTGCCATGGAAAAGAAAGTGATGGCCAGAAAAGTTTCCTCCGGCCTCTGTAACTCACCGAACTTCTTCCGGGGTTTCATGGCCCCGTTCTGGGCTGTGGGGCTTCTCCGATGAAATGCTTTGGTTTTTGGACCCAACAGCACACACACGCACACACACACACGCGCGTACACACATACACACACACACACACACACACACACACACACACACACACACACACACACACACACACACACACACACACACACACACACACGCACACACACACACCTTACACCACGACACACGGCCCCGAATTCTTGTGTGTTCCTTTTTGGGAGGAGAGAGAGTTTAGACCGAGAGACACATGAACAGCCAGAACAGAAGGGACAGACACAGTGGGAAAAAACCTGGCGAATAGGGAAACGACAGGGATAGAAATCAACTCGGCGCTTAAGCAAAAGGAGTAGGATAGTCACAGTACTTTGGATAGTATGTTCTGCTATATTCGAAGCGCCACGAAAAGATCGATCAAGACTACTGATGGGGAATTAACAACAACCATGACCATTTGTTGTTACCACTAGAGTTTTTAGTTAGTGGCATTACTGCTACTAATGATTTACTCATTATTGCTATTATTGTTCTTATCATCATTATTATAATGACGGGTATTTTCATAACGATTTATGGATATTATTGGTATTTTTTTAATTGCAGTCATAACAATCATAGTTATAGTTATATCACTTATTCTTATTACCATATTTATTATCATTATCTTATTATTACCATCATTATCACTGTTATTATCATACATCCTCATCATTACCATCGTTACTATTAGCATGTACATTATTATTACTATTATCAATATTTTCGTTACCAATGTTATTATTATTATCATTTCCTTATTACCATTATCTTTTTCATCGTTTTATTATCATTATCATTACTATTATAATTCTTATTAGTTTTATTGTCCATCTTCATCATCATCATCACCAACACCACAACCATCATCATCATCATCATCACCATCATCATCTCATCGTCCTTACATTACTATTATCATTATGGTTGATAATGTTATTGTTACTATTATCATCATTATCAGCACATACACTG
>BOPN01004062.1:132500-137034 GCA_017312705.2 Penaeus japonicus | reverse complement strand
TGTTATATGTATATATATATATATATATATATATATATATATATATATATATATATATATATATACGTACATATATACACATGTGCACACATGCACATACGTATACACATACACATGCACATGTACATATATATACATATATATACATACACATACATACATACATACATACATACATACATACATACATACACACATACATACATACACACATACATACATACATACACACATACATACATATGCACACATAGATACACACGCAGATACGTGTGTGTGTGTGTGTGTGTGTGTGTGTGTGTGTGTGTGTGTGTTTATATATAGTATTCTACGTGTATGTTTGTGTAAATTATGTGTTAGTCGCTAAACATTGCCATTATTCTGCCTTCTGATGACGTTGCCTTAATGATGTCTACGCTACACAATGTCTTGCCATAATATTGTGTTGCCATAAGCCTGCCCGGCGAGGGCACCGCGCGCTACCTTTGGCAACCGACGACATTTATATGCAATGTCAATCATGTGCACCTTAAAGCAAGAGGGGCCTATTCAGCGCGGATTATTAAAGATGATCATTCGATCCAGCTTGTGTAAAGGGTTAAGGGGTGGGTATAGGGACATGGGCCAGTGTGTGTGTTGGGGGGGGGGTGCTGAGGCCGTTGTGCCTGACCTTGCATGCGGTTGGTGTTATGAGTTCTCTTTTTTTTATCTTCGCCGCCTCATCCTGCTTTCCATTTTTTCCATTTTCTTCTCTTTTGCTTGATCATCATTGTCTTTCATCATCTTTTTTTTTCGTTTTATTTTCTTTCAATTTCCTTCCTTGTGCTATCTCTTCATTTTTTTTTCTTCTTCGTCTTTTTCCTTTCGTTTTCATTATCATCATCTTTTTCTTCTCCTCCTCCTCCTCATCATCATCATCATCATCATCATCATCATTCTTCTCTTCTTCCTCCTTTTTCTGCTTCCTCTCATCTATTGTCGGTCTTTATTATCATCATCACCTATTTTATTTGTTTCCTGAATACAACATTTACCTATTGTTGCTTGTTTCTGACTTCCCCTTCTTCTATACCCTCCCTTCCCTTATTTGTTCTATGAAAATGAATGATAGATAGATAGATAGATAAGAATAATTGATAGAATTCGCCATTCGCCATCTGGATTTTTATTTTTTTTACAGTGTATGTAGTTTTACATCTTTACTTCCTGAACTATATATATTTTTGTATTTTCTTTTCACTCTGTTTGTTCAATTTGTATTTTCTGAGCTTTCGTTGGTCTGGATTTCAGTCTGCTATTCTGCCGTCGTCTTCTCTTTCTTCTTCTTTCTCATCTTGCTCGTCTTCCTTTTCTCCTTTTATCTCCTCCTCCTCCTTCGTTTCCATTTGTTTTTCTTCTACATTTTTCTCTTATCCGACTTCCTCTTCTTTTTCGCTCTCTTCTCTTCTTCCACCTTCTTTCTTCTCCTCTTCCACATCCTTTTCCCCTTTTTTTCTCCTCCTACTCATCTTCCTTCTCCTTTCTCTTCTCGATCCTCTCTCCTCTTCCTTCTCTTTTTCCTCTTACCTTTCCTCTCCTCTTCCTTCTCCAACTCCTATTTCTTCTACTTCTACTCCTCCTTCTCCTCCTCTTCCTCCTTCTCCTCCTCCTCCTTCTCTTCTCCTTCCTTGACCTTTCTCTCCGCATGAGTCTTCCTTTTTTCTTCTTTTTCTTTTTCTTTGGTAACCGATACGCTTGCATTCCTTTCCTTATCTCGGTCTTGAGGATATCGCCGTATCTTGTTTCCTATATTTGTCCTCCTCTTTTTTTGCTGTTGCCTCTATCTCTTTCTCTCCCTTTGTCTCTTTTCTTTCTCTTTTTCTCTTTCCCTTTCATATTCTCTCTCTCTCTCTTTTCCTTTTTTCTCATTTTATCTCTCTTTTTTCCTTTTTTTTCTCATTTTCTCATTCTCTCTCTCTCTCGCTCTGTTTCTTTCCCTCTCCTCCTTCTCGCTCTAATTCCCCCGCCCCCCCTCCCGCTCCACCTCCCCCCGACCGAAAATGAATATGTTCCTGATCATAGCAGTGCACAAGATCGGTCAGTCGGCGTGCAGTTGCTCATGGTGCGGCAACAGATGTCATTACAGCAGTATATATACCCAACTAGGATACCCGTTCATCATCTGTCCGACGGCCGTAACTGATTCCACGTAATGGGTTTCTCAGAACATTAGCCGCTTCGGCCGCCAGGATGATCGGAAGGTCTTTGGTTTGTTCACTTGTTCGTATGTCCTTTCCGGTGAGATGGCTTTGTCTAATTTCGGGAGTATAGCGTTATATGATCGAGTGTGGGACTGCTGGTCCTCTCTCTCTCTCTTTTTCCCGCCTTTGTTCTTTCGTTTCATATCTTTTTTTTTTTCTTTCTTTTTTTTTGTCCCTTTCGTTTTCTTATCTTTCTTTTCTTTTGGCTTTCTTTCCTTCTCTCTCTCTTTCTTTCTTTCTCTCTCTTTCTTTCTCTCTCTCTCTCTCTCTCTCTCTCTCTCTCTCTCTCTCTCTCTCTCTCTCTCTCTCTCTCTCTCTCTCTCTCTCTCTCTCTCTCTCTCTTTTCCTCTCTTCCTCCCTCCCTCGCTCTCTCTGTTCCTCTCTCTGTTCTTTCACACTTTTGCTACCCACTCATTTTGTTCCCTAATCTCCCCCCCCACTCCACCTCCCACTCTGCCCCCTCAGCCTCGGCCGAAAAGGGAAAAGGCAGAACACCCAATCAGCGGACATTAAAAAGGTCACCAGGTGGTATGTTCATTCCTCTTTACTTAATCACATGGGACGCGGAAAGGTCGCCTTGTCGCAAGGGCGGCCGAACCGGTGCACACTGCACGTGGTGACTCGGTCTCTTTCTGTCTGTTTGTCTCTCTCTCTCCCTCTCCCTCTCCCTCTCCGTCCGCCCCTCTCTCTGGTTCTGATTCTAACACTTCGTGCCCTTTCCCTCCTCTTCCTCCCTCCCTCCCTCCCTCCCTCCGCATCACCCTATCCCTCCTCCCTCTCTCTCCCTTCCCCTTCATCCTCTCCTCCACCCCCCTCCTCACTCCATCACTCCACCTTATCCCCCCCCCCTCCCCCTCTTCACTCCACCTGCGGTCGTTACGGTTGAATTGTTGTGTACTTGCGTTTGACTCAAGTCGATGACTAGGGAGTTTTGCGGCTGGAGTCGAGTGTCCGCGTCTTACCTTGCCTTCCTTGACCGCTCTCGCTTTTTCGTCTTGCGTCGCCCATTTATTTTTTTAATGCGGTTATTTCGTTTTTTTCCCATTTGATCAGGTGTTTCGAACACTATTTTTTTTGGATTGTTTCTTGTATTTTATTTTAGGTAAATTTGTTATTAAGTCCTCTCCCTCCCCCTATCCCCAATCGATCAGGTGTGCAGTTGTTCATTTCTTTCCTTCTCTTTTCCTTTTCTCTCTCCTTCGCCCCTTTATCCCTCTCCTCTCCTTCCCCTTTCTTATCTTTCCTTTTCTTTCTCCATTTTTCCCTCTCCTTTCCATTCTTTCTCCTCTCTTCTTCCCCTCCCCTCCCCTCCCTTTCCCTTCTCCCCTTTTTCTCCACTTCTTCTCTTCCGTGGACAGAGCTCGGGTTCGAAGCTTCGGAGAGTGAATCAATATCGAGGAATTGTTATTATTTATTAATTTATTATTATTATTATATGTGAAAACATGTTTTAATTATTTTTTCTCTCTTTTTTTCTTTTTAACTCTAATTTACTCTAAACGAGAAGCGTCTGCAGTCTGGTTAATATGCAAGGTTAATTTCTCATTAGTTTAGGGATTCGAATTGCTCTGATGCAGTTCGGGAACTCGTAAAAATAACCGACTCGATTGTTTTGCAGGTGTTTAGGTGGGTGATGAGGGGGGTCTGTTTATCTCTCTCTGTGTCTTTTACTATCTTTCTTTATCTCTCTCTCTCTCTCCCTCTCTCCCTTTCTCCCTTCCTCCCTCCCTCCCTCCCTCCCCCTTTTCTCTCTCTCCCTTCCTCCCTCTCTACCTTTTTTTTCTCTGTCCATCCATCCCTCTTTTTTTTTCTTCCATATCCCTTCCTCCCTCCTCCACCACTCTTCCTCCTTTCTTCCTTATCCCGTCCCCTCACCCTGACACTTTTCTCTCCCCCCTTCTCTCTCCCTTTCATAAAATATAACCGCTATTAGCGAGGTAAATTTAAAGTTGCTTATCTCTCGTTGCTGAAATACTGTACATAAGTATCGTTTCGGGATAGTAGTTCAGCGAGTAGGGGGGGAGGGGGCGGCATAGGGTGGTTGGAATGTAGGTACAGGAGGGGGGGGTCGTCTGGAATTGAGCTGAGATTGATTTTGAATATTTTTGGTCAGTTTATTTTTTGTGTTTATTTTCGGTGTAGTCTATGTTTTGCGGCCAGACTTGAAAGGCTTACCAAGGTTTGTATTTCTGTCCATTGATGGAAATAGAGCTCCGGTTTAACCGACTTAACCCCCCCCCCCCCACACACACTCCCGTTTTCTTTTTCGGCTTTCCTATTCTTTCTTGTCCCTC
>BOPN01004062.1:115000-127500 GCA_017312705.2 Penaeus japonicus | reverse complement strand
TCTCTCTCTTTCTCTCTCTCTCTCTCTCTCTCTCTCTCTCTCTCTCTCTCTCTCTCTCTCTCTCTCTCTCTCTCTCTCCCTCCCTCTCTTTCTCTCTCTCTCTCTTTCTATCTCTGTCTCTATTCTTTCTCTCCTTTTCCCCTTTTCTCCTCTCTCTCTACCTTCTCCAGTCTCCACTCTTCTCTTCAACTTCTCCCCTCTCCCGTACTTTCCATTTATTCCTTCTGTCTTCTCCCCTTTTCCCCTCTTCCTCTCTCTCCATTCTCCCTCCCACATTTCGCCTCCCCTCCTTCCCACGTGCTTGCATGACCGTCGCTGCGCATGAAAGCAGTTAGAAAGAGGGACTTGGTGTATTTTTAAACTTCTCGAAAAAGGGTTGAGTGGGTGGTGGGGATACCCCGTCCCCGAGGGCGTGGTGTGAACGGGGCTGGAGGGGGGTAAGAGTCACTGTCAGAAAGGACTTATTTTGGCCATGTTGTAAGGAAAGGGAGGATGGTAGGTGAGGGAAGGAGGGAGGGAAGGAAGGAAGGAAGGAAGGAAGGAAGGACGCACAGGTTTGTACACGCGGAGCGGAAAAAGAAAAAAAATGTTAGACGGAGAAGTTTAGGAAGCTAGAGAATATTATTAACAAAATAGGAAAATAATGAAATCTGGGAGAACGAGTACGAGACCCTGGGATTGTGGTATTCATTGCGCAGCTCTCGACAGCCTTGTTGGTGGCTCTCCGGCCAAGAAATATTCTGTGAATGAATTATTGCCAGAATAATCATCTCTTAAATTTCATTAAGTGAAGTAAATTATGCATATAAAAACGTTAATTAATTATAATCAAACTCTCTGCCTTTGAAAATAGTTTTAATCAAAAAGGAAGAAAGATCCTCAATAAATAGTGACAACCTCATAAACATCGGTTGCTACCGGCCCGTCCACACAGGAATAATTCATGTGCACTTGTGTAGTAGACCATGAGTATACATGTAGTACTGTAAACAGTAGTGATTCTGCCTGTAAGTGTGTGAAATTATGTAAGAAAATTATAAGATATGAGACTCAATTGCAAAAATTACTGGCTATCAGTGCCTGAAATGAGGAGAGGGGATGGGAGGAATAGAAGGAGAGGGAGGAGAGAACGAGTGCAATACCCTAAGAACTGTCAGGGATGATTTGGAGATGAGAAGGAGGGGGAGATGATGATGGGGAAGAGGAGGTTGAGAGGGGGGAGGAGGAAAAAAGGAGAGGGAGAGGAAAAAGAGTGCAATACCCTGAGAACTGTCAGGGATGATTTAAAGTGGAGAAGACGGGGAGAGGGACGGGGGGGGAGGTGCAGAAGCAGAGGCGAGGGGAGAATGAGTACAAGGCCCCAAGAACTACTAGGGAAGATGCGGGGGAGGGGGGGAGGGGGGAGAGGAGGAGGTGATGAAAATGGGGGAACTGGCAAGTGCAATACCCCAAGAACTGTCAGGAATGATTCGGAGAGGGGGGGGGAGGGGGAGAAGGGAGGGGGTATCGACAGGGTTTCCTATAAAGAGGCAGTGCGTGCGTGTGTTGGATGAACGTGTTTGAGTAGCCGGGAGCGAGGCTTTGCCGTTGCCTGTGTGGGCGTAGGTGTGTGAGCTGATGAAGGCGTTGGTGTACATGGTTCCAGTGTGGGTTTTCAGGCGTAGAAGTATTTGCGATACATGTTCTAAACACGTTGAAATGCGGGAACGGAATTAGGCTAAAGATGAGTGCTGTAGATGTAAATAGAGAGTGAAAATGATTGCATGATTGTATTTCATTTACTCACTATGTAGTGCCTGGTGTAGATAGGATGTCGACATAAAAGGTACTGTAAGCTTGAGGACATCGCTACCGAAAGTCAAAGCGATAAAATTAAGTACTTTGACACCCACGGACGTACGTGCAATGGTTATTGGCTTGTCCCTCTTACGTATTCCTCTCTGCCACGCCTCTCAGTATTCTTTTCTCTTCCCACTTCGTTTTGTATTCGTGTGATCGACCATAATCGATATTCCGCTACTGTTAATCACCGTCTTGTGCTATATATATATTTTTTCCATTATCGTTGTTCAGTTCCTTAGTGTATGTATTATACATCCATGTATGTGCGCATTTCTATCTATATCTACCTATCTATCGAGCCATCTATCTGCCTATCTATTTAGCCATCTATCTGCCTATCTATCTAGCCATTTATCTATCTATCTATCTAGCCATCTATCTATCAATCCGCCTAGCCATTTATCTATCTATCTGCCTAGCCATCTATCTATTTCACTGCCTAGCCATATATCTATCTATCTACGATATAATACGACATAATATAAGACGATACAAAGATACACAATTCTTCCAGTGTCGCAGTAGTTGTCCTTTTAATCGCGCGCATCAAGGGCAATTAGAGGCTTAACGAGATACCAGACCGCTTTACATTAAGCAACGAGAATTTGCAAATAGATTTTAAGATGATGACGTCAGAGAAGGAGGGCAGGAGGGGGGGGGGAGGAGCGATGACCTGTGGATTGGTCGCCTCCTCCTCCTCCTCCGGACGGTCCCATCCCCCCTTCCTCCCTGCTCGCTTATCTTCTTGTCTCCTACATCAACTCCTGTCTTCTCGCCTCTCCTAGACCCCACCCCCTCCTCCTCCCCCCTCCCCCTCCCCCCGCCGATTACCCCCTTGTTTCTGCGCCTCGCTACCCCCCTCCTTTTTCTCTCTCTCATTCATAGCTTTCTCATTCTTATTTTTATACTTCTCCTTCTTTTCTTTCATATACTTCTTCCTCTTTCTCATCTTCCTCTTCCTCCTTCTCCTCCTTCTTCTTCTTCTCCTCCTTCTTCTTCTTCTCCTCCTTCTCTTTCTCCTCCTCCTCCTCCTCCTCCTCCTCCTCCTCCTCCTCCTCGCTCTTATCCATCAAGCACCCGAGTCACCGCCTCTGCTCCTGTGTAGGTGTTGTTAACCCTTAAGACTCCCCGGCCACTTCTGTTATTATTCTCCCTTGCTCTTTCTCCTCTTTCTTGTTGCTTCATACCGTAGCGAAGAGGGTGGAAAAAGAGAGAAAGATAGTGGAAGGAGGAGATAGATAGGCACTAGAGAAGAGATGTGAAGAGAAGAGGAAAGGAGGAGACAGACAAAGACAGACAGGCAGACAGAAAATACGAAAAGGGGAAAAAACGAGAGAAGAGCAACAGTAGCGTTAAAGCAAGAAAAACGGAACACGGCCTCTGCCAATACAAACATACATATTATTGTCAATGATTTTTTTTAAATTAATTTAATTAGTTTATTTTGTAATGCTAGTTGCCGATAATGCAGAATGCAACTGGAGTTTAATGGGGAAGGAGAGATTGGATTGGGTTTTTCCATTGCTGATTGGATCCCTGAAGATTTGCAGTGGATATTTTTGCGCGGGTTTACACGTGCACCTGAAATCCACTCGTTCGCACTCGGGAACGCACACGGACGAACGTACGCACACATGCATACTCTCTATCTCTCTCTCTCTCTCTCTCTCTCTCTCTCTCTCTCTCTCTCTCTCTCTCTCTCTCTCTCTCTCTCTCTCTCTCTCTCTCTCTCTCTCTCTCTCTCTCTCTCTCTCTCTCTCTCTCTCTCTCTCTCTCTCTCTCTCTCTCTCTCTCTCTCTCTCTCTCTCTCTCTCTCTCTCTCTCTCTCTCTCTCTCTCTCTCTCTCTCTCTCTCTCTCTCTCTCTCTCTCCCTCCCTCTCCCTCCCTCTCCTCCCTCTCCCTCCCTCTCCCTCCCTCTCTCTCTCTCTCTCTCTCTCTCTCTCTCTCTCTCTCTCTCTCTCTCTCTCTCTCTCTCTCTCTCTCTCTCTCTCTCTCTCTCTCTCTCTCTCTCTCTCTCTCTCTCTCTCTCTCTCTCTCTCTCTCTCTCTCTCTCTCTCTCTCTCTCTCTCTCTCTCCCTCTCTCTCCCCCCCTCTCTCTCTCTCTCTCTCTCTCTCTCTCTCTCTCTCTCTCTCTCTCCCTCCCTCCCTCCCTCTCTCTCTCCCTCTCTCTCTCTCTCTCTCCCTCCCTCCCTCTCTCTCTCTCTCCCTCCCTCCCTCTCTCTCTCTCTCTCTCTCTCCCTCCCTCTCTCCCTCTCCCTCTCTCTCTCTCTCTCTCTCTCTCTCTCTCTCTCTCTCTCTCTCTCTCTCTCTCTCTCTCTCTCTCTCTCTCTCTCTCTCCCTCCCCTCTCCTCTCCCTCTCTCCCTCTCCCCCTCTCTCTCTCTCTCTCTCTCTCTCTCTCTCTCTCTCTCTCTCTCTCTCTCTCTCCCCCCCTCCCTCTCTCTCTCTCTCTCTCTCTCTCTCTCTCTCTCTCTCTCTCTCTCTCTCTCTCTCTCTCTCTCTCCTCTCTCTCTCGCTCGCTCGCTCTCTCTCTCTCTCTCTCTCTCTCTCTCTCTCTCTCTCTCTCTCTCTCTCTCTCTCTCTCTCTCTCTCTCTCTCTCTCTCTCTCTCTCTCTCTCTCTCTCTCTCTCTCTCTCTCTCTCTCTCTCTCTCTCTCTCTCTCTCTCTCTCTCTTTCTCTAAATTACTTATTCACTCATTCACTCACTCACTCTTATATTTTGCTCACGCACACTCACAAAAAAAAAATGTTTGGGGTTAAGGACACGGACATACAGACTTACAAGCAGATCGAGAAGATTAGAGACGAAAAGAAACAGGTGATAGATAAGCCACCGATAACTGCATACACCTCTTGGGGGACACGCCTATACCCTATCGCCGTGTTTTATCGGCGTTAATCTCCGGAGGTGGTTGTTGTTTTTGTTTTTGTTGTTAGCGTCCTCATCATCTTATGTTTTTGTTTTTATTTTTGGCGTAGATTCCCGCGCCGTGTTTTCTGGCGCGTCCTCATCATATTGTCGATGTTGTTGGCGTAGATTCCCACGGCGTCTTTTCCCGCCCGGCCTCATTGTGTTGTTGATCTTGTTTTTTTCTTGTCGGCGTAGATTCCCGCGCCGTGTCTCAACATCCGAAGCAGCCAATCCATCTCGTCTATCAGAGCGCCGTCTCCCCCCCCCCCTCCCCCCCTCCCCTCCAACCCCCACCCCACCCGAAGTGCTTCGATAGGGAGCCACTCAGGAGCAGTCTCGATAAGGATCGGCCAGTCAGATACGCGGTCCCGATAGCGCGATGATGGGCGTGTGACGGACAGCCGGGAATGGGCGCCGATTGGGGGAGTCTCCGAGTCGCTTATCTCCCTCATGGGCGGCCGCCATTTTTAATTGACTCGGATTGTGTTTGTCTGTAGATCAGTTTTGTTTCTTGTAATGGCGATGGAGATTGGGATATTTTTTGTCATTATTATTGATATCATTGTTGTCATCGTGGTGATTATTGTCGTTATTGTGGTTGATTATTTTTAAAAAATGATTGTAAAATTTTGCTTGACTCAGATTGTTTTTGTCTGTTATTATTATTGTTTTTTTTTTTGTTTCTTGTAATGGTGATAGAGACAATGGAAATGATTGTTATTATTTATGATAATCGCTATTGATTGTTACTATTTTCATAATTATTAAAGTTATTTTCAAAATCGCTCTTTCATGGACTTACGTTGTGTTTATGCGATTCGGTTCATATCTTTTAATAATGATGATGATGAATATGTAAATTATTATTCATGATTATTATTATAATCAGTATTACTGGCGCGGTAATCTCAATGTCGTAGATATTATTATCTATTAAAATGAATATTATCGTGATTATTAATGTCATAATTACCATGATTAATGTATAAAAAAATGAAGAAAAAAATAGTACGAATTAGGGATAACAATAAACGTTACACTGCAGGTTGCAAGCTAGTAAAATGTTGCACGAAAAGCATTCTAGATCAGTCTTGTTCTGAATTTACTGAAGCCATTAATCTTCAAGCAAAAAGAAAAAAAAAGAAAAAAAAGAAAAAAAAAAAAAAAAAAAAAAGAAAGAAAACGAAACATAAGAAATTGGAAGCATTAGTTGATTAGTTTTATTCCAATCTGCATACCGCTTCCGTGAGCGACATAACTAGGCATGGAAGCTGAATATTAACACAAGAGAATGGGCATGCAGCGGGGGGGAGGAGAAGGGGGAAGGGGAGGGGGTCAAGATAAGGGTTACGATCGCTCGTGTTTTGACCCTGAGCTTCAAGGCCGCGGGCATCGGTCGTTGTAACGTGTGTGTGTGTGTGTGTGTGTGTGTGTGTGTGTGTGTGTGTGTGTGTGTGTGTGTGTGTGTGTGTGTGTGTGTGTACGTATAGTGATTATATCTACGTTCACCCAAGTGCACCTGAAATGCAGTATTTATTGACCTTGCTCACACCTTACTTTAGCGCTCATGTGTATTGTGTCAATGTTTATGTATGAACGTGTTTGTTTGGGGGGGAGGGGGTAGAGGGGAAGGGAGGAGTAGCATGATAAACAGTACTATAAAAAGGGTTGTTAGTAATATCCTCTAGGTTATGTTGTTTGTGTGTAGGTAGCGGGGTATCGGGGTACGGATGGGGGGGGTACCGGAGGCATTCCGGGAGACGCGTGTGACGTCATCGCCTCAGGAAACGCGTCGGTGTGTGAGTACAGCACAGGCATGCGGTGGTAAGGGGGATGGGAGTATAGGGGAGGGGGGTGGGGAGGCCGGGGTAGGGGGGGTAGGGTTGTAGTGAGTAATGGTGGTGTGGTGGTGGCCGTACTCTCGTGTGAATGCTGTGCCCCTTTGTTGTTGTCTTTTACTCTCGTATGAGCATTAGTGTTTTCATGTTTGTTGAATCTTTGTTTTCTTTTCATTGTTTCTTTCTTTTGTCAGTGTCATTTGTCTTCGTCCGGCCATCTTTTTTTTCTTAGTTTTTCTTTCTTCTTTCTCTCACCTTGCCATTTTTTTTCTTTTCTCTTTCTTTGTTTCGTTTCGTTTTTCTTCTCTCTCTTTCTTTATAATTTTCTTGGTCCCATTTCTCGTCATTATACACACACCCTTTCTTCATATTGCCCGCCTGTCTTTGCTTCTGCGTAAGTTTTTCTGCCCCCTCCCCTCCCCCTCCCCCCCCCCTCGTCACTCCCACCTCTTTACGTTGCAGTGCATCTTTATCATCAACATATTCAGTTGATTTCTTTCATCATTATCTCCTTCCTTTCCACTCCTTGCATCGTCAGGATTCATTTTTATCAATTTATTCTAACTTCTCACATCCTCTTTTAACGTCTCTCCTGTTTTGTTCACTCTCATCTTCCAACTACTTGCGTAACCCTTTTCCTTCTGTCGTTGCTATTTCTTCATGACTCGTTGTCCTTTGTATGATATACTTTTCCTTGAATGACTCCTTCCTCTGCATAGGTCACCTTACTCTGCATGGCGCACCATCCCCTGCATGGTACGTCTTCTCCTGCATGGCATGCCTTCAAATGCATGGCACAATTTCAACTGCATTATACACCTTCCCCTGCATGACACACCTTTCCCTGTACATGTAGCCCTGCCTCTCCTGCATGACCTTCCTTCCCATGGTCTCCGCCCGTGTCTTCACCTGCACGGCCCATCCGTCCGTTGCCTCTCGGTGCATTCCATACCATTCCCTTTCCGCATGCCTGTGCTTCCCTGTGCATGGCCCTACCCACATCCCGCGTGCCAAACCTCCGCCTCGCCTGCATGCCCCGCCTTCCATGCAAGTCTCGTAGGTAGGGGGGAGGGGAGGGGGAAGGGGGTGCAGGGCATGCTTACGGCTTGAGAATTGCCAGCTGTCCCGTCGAGGAGTTATTATGGGAGTTGTGGCCACATCCGGTCGCGGGCTGATCTCTCTTCGCTCGGACACGGCGAAGGGAGGGCTGGTATTGTTCGACTTGGTGCCCTCTCTCTCTCTCTCTCTCTCTCTCTCTCTCTCTCTCTCTCTCTCTCTCTCTCTCTCTCTCTCTCTCTCTCTCTCTCTCTCTCTCTCTCTCTCTCTCTCTCTCTTCCCCCCCCCTCTCTCTCTCTCTCTCTCTCTCTCTCTCTCTCTCTCTCTCTCTCTCTCTCTCTCTCTCTCTCTCTCTCTCTCTCTCTCTCTCTCTCTCTCTCTTCCTCTCTTCTCTCTTCTCTCTTCTCTCTTCTCTCTCTCTCTCTCTCTGGTGTGTGTGTGTGTGTGTGTGTGTGTGTGTGTGTGTGTGTGTGTGTGTGTGTGTGTGTGTGTGTGTGTGTGTGTGTGTGTGTGTGTGTGTGTGTGTGTGTGTGTGTCTTTCTCTTTCTCTTTCTTTCTCTTTCTTTTCCTCTCCCTCAACCTCCCCTTCCTTCCTTCCGTCCTCTCCTCACCCTTTCTCTTTCTCTACCCCCTCCATTGTCCGCCACGACGACAAGAATGGACATCATGACTATCCTCTGTAATAGTGGCATTATATATGTTTTTCGTCCGTGAACATTGCGATCACTGGAATCATGTTATTTTTTCTGTCTCTTTGCAGGTATGTTAATCTCCCGGTCATGCACCTTGAGTAAGGTCTTGCGGTGCAGGTAAATATTTTTCATTCCATACAAATTTCTTCTAGTTTAGCTTTTGTTTGTTTAGGTTGTTGACCTGTTTTTATTTTGTTCTTTTCTTCTTTTCTTTCTTGATACGTTGTTTACTTTGTTTAGGCTGCTTTTGCTTTATTTTATTTACTTTTTATTATTATTATTTTTTTTTACTTAGAGGAGGAAATTTAGAATTTTTTTTTTCTTTTCTTTTCTTATTTTTACTGATGTTCCTTGAGTCGTCTCCCTTACTTCTGAATCACTGTCCAACCCGCATCACTCGTTCAATTAACGAACAAACGACAATTTGGCGGCGGATGAATCGAGAACAGCATCCAGGGTGACATTATCCAACGCGTATGATGGATGAATCAGGCATAGATGATGGATGGTTTGGGAATATTTGATTCTCTGTTCTGGATGGTTGAGCGATAATATCCGTTCTGTCTTTAGATGGATGAATGATGATATCTGTTCTGTTCTGGATGGTTCAATGATGATTTGTTATGTACTGGATGGTTGAGTGATAATTTGCTATGTTCTGGATGCTTCGGCATTATTATGTTCTGGATGCCTGAGCGACATTTTCTGCGATCGACGACATACACAACGATATAAACTAGTAAGAGAAGGGGAATGTTTTACTTTTTTTATTGGATTATGGAGAGTTTCGAGAAGTTATGGAAAAATCTTGGAAAGGTGAAAGATCTAGGGATTATATGGTAAGGTGGAAGATCTTGGGAATAAATGGAAAGTTGGAAGATCGTGGGAATTTATAGGAATATGCAAGTTATTGTGAATTTATGTAAAGGTGGAAGATATTGGGAATTTATAAAAAAAAGTGGAAGATCTAGAAGTTTTAGAAAAAAAACTAGGGGATTTATAGAAAGATGGAATATCTAGGAAATTTATAGCGAGGTAGAAATGTGGAATATTTTTGAGAGTTATAGAAAATGGAATATATAAAGAAGTCGTAGAGAAATAGGAGGATGAGATGGTATACCATTTCCATCAGCTAGAAGAAGGACAGGCGATTCGATACTGGGTGGGCTTTTCCGCTCCCTGCACCTCGGGTCTGGACGTGGCACAGTGGGGAGGAGACCATCTCGGTGCCAGTCCCGGGAAGACATCTGTCTGGCGGCACTGACAGGAAAGTGCCACGAACGACCGGGACGAAACCGCAATCCATACACGTCCGGGAAACGTTTCGCCCGGCGCTTTGGAACGTTTATTTTGATGGCCTCGTTGTTTTTCACTCCTCGCTCTTTTGTCTTTTTCTTTCTTTCTCCTTCTTTTTCTCCTCTTCCTCTTCTTTCTCTTCTTGTTTCTCATTTCTTTTTTTTATTCTTTTTCTCTTCTCTCTCTCTCTCTCTCTCTTTCTCTCTCTCTCTCTCTCTCTCTCTCTCTCTCTCTCTCTCTCTCTCTCTCTCTCTCTCTCTCAATATCTTTCTGTCTGTCTGTCTCTCAGTTTCTTCTATTTATTCCTCTCTCTCTCTCACTCTCTTAATTCCTTTATTTCTTTCTCTCTTTTTCTCTCTCCATCTCTCTCGCTCTCACGTTCTCTCTCTCAAGTTTCTCTCTCTCTCTCTCTCTTTTTTGGGGGGGGGGGGGGGGGGTGTATATGTGTGTGTGAGTTTGTGGGGGGGGGGCACACGCCTACACAGAATATCGTGATTAAATTGTGCTCTGCTAATTTAGCAAATCACTTCTGGGGAACTGAAGCTAATTCTCCTTCTCTCCCTCCTTCCTACCCTCTCTCTGTCTCTCTCTCTCTTCTCTCTCTCTCTTCTCTCTCTCTTTTCTCCCTCCCTCCCTCCCTCCCTCCCTCCCTCTCTCTCCTTCCCCCTCTCTCTCTCCTCTCCCTCTCCCCCCCTTCCTCCCCTCTGCCCATGTGCGTGTGTGATGCTAAATGGTTCAGTTATTCGTATTATGGGACTG
This sequence comes from Penaeus japonicus, assembly GCA_017312705.2. Classification (NCBI taxonomy): domain Eukaryota; kingdom Metazoa; phylum Arthropoda; class Malacostraca; order Decapoda; family Penaeidae; genus Penaeus; species Penaeus japonicus. The sequence goes on along the minus strand of BOPN01004062.1, from coordinate 117,108 downwards.
TTATTTACTGTGTATGGATGAATGATCTCTGCGGGTGGCTTAATCGGCGGATTAGTGGACAAGTGAGTTGATTTCAGAGCGGTTTCGCCGACTGGATTGCGGACTGGACTGCCACACACGCACACCCACACTCATACTCATACTCATACTCATACTCATATGTGCGTATAAGAGAGAGAGAGAGAGAGAGAGAGAGAGAGAGAGAGAGAGGGGGGGAGAGGGAGAGGGAGGGGGAGGGGGAAATGGGAGATTGAGTACGAAATAAACAGAAATGTTTATTTATTCAAGATCATGAATTCTCAATCCGCAACTACAAATCTACGTCAACGATCACGTACTCACACCTGCCGCTCACGTACGTAAGCGTTGCAAGCTCATCGTAGGCAATGCAAGGACGTAACAACCGAGTGGCGAGTGGCGAGTTAATGGCGATTAAGTTGTCGTCAAGATGAGACACGCTAGAGGGCGTAAGGCGATCGTGTGTGTGTGTGTGTGTAGGAAGGGGGGGGGGGCGTTGCAAGATGCCGCTGTTGCGAGACCTGTTGATCGCTTTCGTTCCTCTTCTTCTTTCCTGGTGTTCCTTCTCCTCTTTTCCCTTTGTATCACTTTTTTCCCTTTGAACTGTCCTTCACCACCATCCTTTCCTCCTCCTCCCCCTTCTCCTCCTCTTCCTCTAACACCTTCTCCACCTCCTTCTCCTCCAACACCTCCTCTTCCAACACTTTCTCCTCCTCCTCCTCCTCCAACACCTCCTCCAACACCTCCTCCTTCTCCAACACCTCCTCCTCCTCCTCCTCCAACACCTCCTCCTCCTCCTCCTCCTCCTCCAACACCTCCTCCTCCTCCAACACCTTCACCTCTTCCAACACCTCCTCCTCGATGTCCCGCTGCTGGACGTCGGGAGCGGCGAGATAATGCTATATAGCACGAACGGGATAATGTGCTGCGGCAGATTGTAGACTCCGTTGCTATGGTGACAGGCAGTAAGGGGAGGGAGGTGGGGGAATGAAGGGTTGGGGTTGCATGGGGGGGGGGGGAGAATGTTGATGCTGGGAGTGAGGAAGGAGAAGAGGAGGTAAATGACATCGATGGTAGAAATGGTTAAAAGGAAAGGGAGAGGAAGAGAAAAAGAGAATGACGAAAGAGAGAATGGACGAAATATAAAGAGAAAAAGAGGGTGGAAAAAGTGAATATGCATATTGAGCGAAATACAACAAGGAGAGCGGGAAAGAAAGAGGGGTAGAGGAAGATGGTATACTGGACAAAAACAGTAAAATAGATAAGCGAAGTTAGGGTAGAAAAGGGATCAAGACAAAGCAATGCAATGCGTACATACATACATGCAGACAGACATACACTCATAAATGTATATATGCATGTATCTAGTTAGTGTGTGCGTGTGTGTGTGTGCGTTTGCGTGTGCATTTGGATGTGAGTGCGAATACCCGTTAGTTCTGTCAAGCTTGCATGATATTAGGATATCAACAGAGAATGCCGTCGAGGCCAACTCAGGCGTGTAAACATTGATGTTAACAAGAGTTATGGGAATGTGTGTGTGTGTGTGTGTGTGTGTGTGTGTGTGTGTGTGTGTGTGTGTGTGTGTGTGTGTGTGTGTGTGTGTGTGTGTGTGTGTGTGTGTGTGTGTGCGCCTTGTCTTTATGTTTGGGTTGTTTACATCTGTATTTGTCCAACCTGCAGTGGCACATTCCCTCTCCCGGTCGCGCTCGGCGGACGCTCGGCGGCAGGCGGATGGCGAGTGCTGCAAACGCGTGTGCAACTGACCAGCCTCGATTGCAATTGCAGCAGACTCATTCCTGCATCAACCAATTACAGTTGGGCAAATTATTCTAGTTCGAGGGCAAAGTTTGCCGTGATTTATAGGCAGTGTAATGTCTGGCTGTAAGGATGTACGGAAGTGAGTGGGCGATGGGGGAGAGATATTAACGGGTGAGTGGACGGGAGAGATGGATTGCCGGCCAGATGGACACGGAGATGTGGATAGGGATGGATGTGCTTGCTTCGTGTTTGTGTGTTCATTTTGCTTGATCTCGCTCCCTTCCGGTTTTGGGTTGTCTCTCTTTCCCTTTTGCTTTTGGCTTGCGCACACA
>BOPN01004062.1:107500-112500 GCA_017312705.2 Penaeus japonicus | reverse complement strand
CTCCTCCCTCCTGCTCCTCCTTATCCACCCCCCATCCTTTTTAGTCTTATTAGGGTTTGTTGTTTATGTTTTTTGTGTCTTTTTGTATTTTTTATCGTTTCTCTTTTTTTTTCTTTTATCTGTTTCTTGCTTTTTCACTTATTAAATCCCATTTTGCTTCTCATTTGTCTTTTTCTTCTTCCTACGTTTCACACCTGCCCAATCCCACCACCTCTCCGATCCCTCAGCCGCCCACCTCCCCACCGATCCGCCCACCACTCCCCACCTTTCTCTGCCCACTAACCCACCTATCCACTCCCTTATCCGCCACCTTATCCGCCCACCGCTCTTCTACCCTGCCTCCCTGTCATCGCACCCCCCCTCCCCCACCACCACCAACCCTTGAATATGTAAAAGCCTGCAGTATTTAAGGCCATAAAGCAGGCCAACTAGTAAAAAAAATAAAATAAAAAAAATGCATACGCTTCTTGGGCTTTTAAATTGGGGCTGATATTACAATTTTCCAGTTCGAGATAACGCCATTGTTGGTAAAGTCACTCGGAGAGAAAAGAGAAAAAGAGAGAGAGAGAGAGAGAAAAAAAAGAGAAACGTAACAGGTAGAACTTGGGGATGTAGGGGAGGGGGGGGACTCGTTTGTTTGGTTTGAGTTCTTTTGTTTGTGTGTGATTGGACTTAGCTTTTTTGTGAGGGAGATGAGATGAGGTTGTGTGTTGGTGGTGAGGGGTGTGTGGGCTGTGTGTGTGGGAGGAGGGATGTGTGTGTGTGTGTGTGTGTGTGTGTGTGTGTGTGTTTGTGTGTGTGTGACAGAGTGAGTGTAACAGTGTGTGTTCTACGCCACTGCCATTCGGCCGCTTCACGTCATGTAGTCAATATCATCAATCAAGAGTGGAAATTGTCAATTTTGAAGTCTGGCTCTACCCACTCGCGCCGTGCCCTCCCGCGTCCCCATTTCCCTTCTGCCTCCGTATCTTCCTCCTTGCCCTTCCTAACTCTTCTCCGCTCCTTCCCCTAAGGGCTTGGATCGTGCCGGTGAGGACTCTGTATCTGACTGACTGACTGACTTTTCATCCAGGTATTCAATTAGTACGCAGTCAGTTAGCCAGGCAGACGGATAGGCAAGGAGACAGGCATGTAGGGCTCTGCATGCCTGCCTGATTGCTTGCCTGTTTGCATGTGTGTGAGTGTCTGGTAAACACACCGCTATGCTTAGCGGCAGTATTCACTATAGCAATTATGCATGGAAGAGGAATTGGAAGGGCAAGGAGGCTTATCACCCAGGATAGATTGGCAGGTGAGGTAAGGGAGAGGGAGGGGAGGGAGACTTCCTCCAACGCAACCCCACCTAATCGGGGGCCCTAGGCTTGGCCCTCTGCTTTCCAGGAAGATCAAGGGTACGGGATTATTCAGGGGCAGTTTACAGGGCGCAGTTGTTTAAGGGTAATGCTGACGTAGGTACCTCGAGGGGACGCGTCGGCAGAGAAGCTGTCCAGGGGCATGTTTAGGGACGTGAAGCGTATCGATTAATCAGGGGCATGTTTTGAGGACAAGGGGACTTGATGTAACCCAAGGTATGCGTAGGAAAGACGCAGTGGTACAAGAACAGAGGCGATTCAGGGGGCCATCAGGACGCGGGCGATTCTGGAGGGAAAGTGGACACAGGGGCAATTCCAGGGGACACGGGGGCACTGGGGCGATTCGAAATGACATGAGGACACAGAGGCGATTCAGGTGGCAAAGGGGACACAGGGGCGATAAAGGGGGACGAGAGGTGTCACTCCTTCCATCCGCCAAGTCCCCGGGGGCGCGAAGTTTAATCTGTCGCCGCATTACGGAGAGACAAGCTCCCATCAACACGTCAATGGAGAAACAAAATCCAATCACAGGTTCATAGGGCTGCTGGGGAGGGGGAGGGGGTGTCCCTGCCCATCCCGTGTCTATGAGAAAGACGATTGCCTGCTTGTCTCCTGCCTTGATTGCCTTCGCGCCGTGTCTGCATGTTTGTTTACCTATTTCTGATCGCGCGACCCCTTGCCTTTGCCCACTTGATCGTGAATATGTCTTTCTTTGAATCCTTCCGTCTCTCTCTATCTCTCTATCTATCTATCTATCTATTTATCTATCTATTTGTTATCTATTTGTAAAAAATTGCATTTATATTTTATGCTTGCTGTCATTACTAATATGTTCATTGAATATTATTTATATATTTATAATTTCGCTGTTATTGTATATATACATATATATTATTGTATTCTATGTAATGTACTCTTTCATCATTCTATTGATTAATTCAAATATATATATCTTACCACATACACATACGTACGCTCGTTGCTTCAACTCTGTTTATTCCTCTCTGTCTGTCACGTCAGACATACCAGTGTTGTTTGTCTTTCCCTTCGCAAGAGCTATGTACTTGATGCAACACTCCCTCATCACATTCCAAATGTCACATGTCATACACATACCTTCAGACAAATCTTACTCTGTGGAAGAGAGTCTCCTCTCTGGGAGCAGAGGAGCAACGCCTCACTCCTCGGAGAAGAAGCAGCCCTTACTATAACACATTCCTCTGATAAAGCTTAACCAATATACCTAAAAAGTTGTTTCGTCCATGTTCTCCACGCCCAAAGCCGCGCTACCATTTTTCTTGTAGAAGTCGCCACCCAGACCTCTTCACACACTCTCTCTCTCTCTATCTATCTATCTGTCTCTCTCTCTGTTTCCCTACGTGTCCTTCCTTTCCTTTGTATATTCTAATGCTTATCTGTGCTTTCTTTTATTTTTGCTTCTTTCTCCTTCTCTTTCTATACCTACTTGCGATTATATGTTCGTGTTTTTCTGTCTGCCTGTTCACCAACATACGGAATGCTAGTATTTCTGTCCATGTCTGTCCTCTTGAGGGTGCACTCTCGTTTGCCCCTTCCCCCCTCCCCCCCTCCTACCGCTCGCTGGCACTCGTTCGGCGAAAGGGCGGGTGCCACGGTGCTCGATTCCGCCATCCTCTTCATCGTTGTTCATAGATGGACCAATAACCAAATGTGAATATATTAACGGCACGGGGCAGTGAGTGCCGTGTGCGATGGTCCCTCTCCGTTGGCTCTCTGGCCTGGCGTCCGTTCCTATTTTTCTCTTTCTATGTTTTTTTTCCATTCATAAGCATGCGAGCACGTAGTTACGCACACTCACATTCACACACACACGCACACGCACACGCACACGCACACACGCTGATTCACGCTGACACACACTGACAATCATTGACACTCTCTCTCTCTCTCTCTCACTCACGCTCACACTCACACATACACTGACACACAAACACACACACACACACACACACACACACACACACACACACACACACACACACACGCACACGCACACACGCTGATTCACGCTGACACACACTGACAATCATTGACACTCTCTCTCTCTCTCACTCACGCTCACACTCATGCTCATGCCCACACTCACACATACACTGACACACAAACACACACACACACAAACACACACACACACACACACACACACACACACACGCTGATTCACGCTGACACTCACTGACAATCATTGACACTCACTCTCTCTCTCACTCATGCTCACACTCATGCTCACACTCACACTCACACTCACACTGACACACAAACACACACACACGCGCGCGCGCGCGCGCTGACACTCACTGACAATCATTGACACTCTCTCTCTCTCACTCACGCTCACACTCACACTCACACTGACACACAAACACACACACACACGCGCGCGCGCGCTGACTCACGCTGACACACACTGACAATCATTGACACTCACTCTCTCTCTCTCTCACTCACGCTCACACTCATGCTCACACTCACACTCACACACACACACACACACACACACACACACACACACACACACACACACACACACACACACACACACACACACACACACACACGCTGACTCACGCTGACACACACTGACAATCATTGACACTCACTGACAATCATTGACACTCACTCTATCTCTCTCACTCACACTCACACTCACACTGACACACACTCACACTGACACACACTGACACTGACACACACACACACACTGACACACACACACACACACACACACACACTCTCTCTCTCTCTCTCTCTCTCTCTCTCTCTCTCTCTCTCTCTCTCTCTCTCTCTCTCTCTCTCTCCAGCGTAAGGATTCACTTACGCCCGCATTCCACCGATAACGATAACTAATTACAGTCATCGCCTGAAATCCGCAGAAACTGAACTGATATGTAATCATAATGTTCTCATGATGTGCGATTATTTGTGCAGTGGAAGGGATTACGTTTATTTGCTCTTCAGTTTGAGAAGAATTGACTGCAGTAACGTTTGCTGAAGATATAGTGGCATCTGTTTCAACGTCTGTGATTACATGTTGGGCGTGTGTGTGTGTGTGTGTGTGTGTGTGTGTGTGTGTGTGTGTGTGTGTGTGTGTGTGTGTGTGTGTGTGTGTGTGGGGGTGGGAGGGATGTAGAGGCAGAAGGTAGGAAGGAGAGGGAGAAGGTGGGAGAGAAAGAGAGGAGAGAGAGATAAAAAATGGTAGGGAAAGAGAGGGAGTGGGAGAAGGTGATAGAAAGAAAGATGGAGAGGGTGGGAGGGAGAGAGATAAAGTGGGAGAAAAAGAGAGGGAAAGAGGAAGAGTACAAGGAGAGAGAGAGAGAGAGAGAGACAGGGGAGAGAGAGAGAGAGAGAGAGAGAGAAGTGAGGCGGAGGTAGGGGTAGGGTTGAAGATAGGAGAGGAGGGGTAGGGTGAAGAAGGGGAATAGGGATAGGGTTGGAAGCCATGGTTGGAGGTGAGGGGAAAGGGGTCTGGGTGAGGCGAAGCTGGGTAGTGGGAGGTGTGGGGGGGGGAGGTAAGAGGGAACGCAATGGTAATTAAGAACAGTGGAAGAGAGACTGTATAATTAGTACCCGATGACGGCGATGTGTTTCCTGATAGTCGGTAGCCGCGTC
>BOPN01004062.1:95000-102500 GCA_017312705.2 Penaeus japonicus | reverse complement strand
AGGTAGGCAGACAGAGGAGCGACGAAGAGATGGAGAGGGTATAACGCAAAAAAAAGAAAAGAAAAACAGAAATAGCGAGAACGAAGAAAAAGAAAGAACACATCATTTTAACGATGATCGTAATTTTGTGTTATTCTGGTAATTACAGACTCCACTGCGATGCTTTATGGTGCTAGTAATTACTTCTTCTTTCGCTCTTCTCTTTCTTTTTCTCTTTCTCTTTTCCTCTTAGTCTCTCTCCCTCCCTTCCTCCCTCCCTCCCTCACTCCCTCTCTCCCTTTTTTGTCTTTATTCCCTTCTCATGTCACTTTAGTTGCTTATATTTTTTTCTGTTCCTCTCTCTTTCTCTCTCTCTCTCTCTCTCTCTCTCTCTCTCTATCTATCTATCTCTATCTCTATATCTATCTCTTATCTATTTATCTGTTTGTCTATCTCTATCTTTGTCTCTCTCTTTCTCTACCACGTACGCACATGCGCACACGCACACCCCCTCTCCCTCCCCCCTCTATTTTCCTCTCTTTATCTCTCCCTCGTCAGCCTTTTTTTCGCATATCGTTTTTTTCCTTTTTAGTATAATCATTCCAAGATTTTTTTATGTTGGTGTTCATGCTAATGCGTTCTTCCTCTTAGATTATATCTACTGCCATACTGTTTCTCCTCCTCCTCCCCTTCCTCCTCCTCCCACCTCCTCATCTCCTCCTTTCTCTTTCTCCTCCTCCTCCTCCCCCCCTCCTTTTTTCTCTTTCCCCATCTTCCTCCCCCCCTTCCCCCTCCCCTCCCCTCCCCTCCCCTCCCCTCCCCACTCTCATCCACCTCTTTCCCCCTCCATCATCTCCTCTCCATCTCCCTCTCCCCCATGTCATTTTCCTTAAGAATGTTCTGGTCATTGGTGTGTTGATGAGGCGGCCATTTTCTTTTTATTACGAGTAGATAATTACGAAACTTGGGCTGGAAAATTTGTGAGAGCGACGGCGGTGAGAGCGAGAGTAGGAGTGAGAGTGAGAAAAGGGGGATAAAGAAAGGAAAAATAATAGAGAGAGCACGTGATTCAGGATACGTAGAAACAAGCATGAAAAAACACACACACAAAAAAACAACAACTAACAAACAAACAATCGAATGGGGAGATGTGATTGGAATTAGGCTAATCGTGAAACGGAGAGCATAATCGGTTCTTCTTTTTCATTCACCGATCGGATTTGTCTGTTGCAATTTAATGGTGATATTTATCCTGGCCGGAGCGACTGAGAACATTCGCATTCGTCTTAAAGTATTGGGTAGTAAAAGATTTCTCATAAGGACTCACACGGGCACGGGTATATAGACATCGATCTATATATATGTATCTATTTATATCTATATGCATCTATATCTATACATTATTTATTTATTTATTGTGTGTGTGTGTGTGTGTGTGTGTGTGTGTGTGTGTGTGTGTGTGTGTGTGTGTGTGTGTGTGTGTGTGTGTGTGTGTGTTTGTGTGTGCACCATGTTTCCTCTTTCGTTCTTATAACAAACAAACGGCGCAGATGTATAAGATACATCTGAAGAATGAAAGATTTGCATGTTACTCCCGGACGTCTTGAGAAAGAAGGATTTGCTGGGGATGAGTGGTAGGGGGATAGGAGGGGGTGGGATTCCGTGAAGATTGTGTGAGGGTCACATGCTCTCTGTTGCCTAAGGGGTGGTTGGTACGGGAGGGGGACGAGGAGGGGGAAGGGAGAGGGGAGCATACTGCGCTTTGTGTTTTTGTTCTATTTTCTTTTTTGAAGTAGGTCGTATTGCAGATGTTATTATATGCTTTTTGTTAGACCTTTGTTATCGTTGTGATTACTATTTTGTCATTGTTATTGTTCCTTGTATCGCCAGCTATCATTGGAATAATCCTTGGAGACTTTTTTATGGATATGACTCATCCGTATCACCGTGTTTATTCATATGTCTTTTTATTTTGCAGGTAAGGTGATCCGCGTGAGTGTGATAAGTCCGTGTCGCACAAGGTAACGTCTGTCTTGTTTGTGTTAAGAGTAATATGTTTACATGGGCATTGTTCTTCTGTTGTTTTTCGTGCCCCGCCAGCCTATTGTGGGCTAATGGGCGTCCCCGGGAGAGTACGAATTGGGTGACAGGGAGGTTGGGGTGACCAGAATGACCATACCAAAGCAAGGTAGGGTGTGCCGTAACAGGATCGGTTGTGTTAAAGTAGGATAGACAGGGTGAGTGAAAGCAGGTTGCAGTAGGATCTTCACCCAGGCAGGATCGGCTTTGTTAAAGATGGATAGACAAGTTAAGGGAGAGCCAATCGCGGTAGGATCAAGCCCAGGGGCACGATAGACGGCGGTAGGCCACGCCGGGGCCCAGGGCAAGAGAGAGCCAGCCGTGAGCAAGGGAGACTAAGGGAGGGCAGGGAGTCCTTGAGGAGGGAAAGGCCTCGCAACGCAATGAGAATAAACGAGGCGACACATGTTAGGCGGCCGTTTAATACCATCAGGACTTGCCAGGATCTGTGTGCTTGCTTGCGTGGGACTCCCATTGCGCCGCGTCTGCAATCCGCCAACCTCATGCTGCCTTTGTTTTTGCGGGTTAATTACTCCGGCCATGTGGGCCATCTTGGTCGGTCGTGGGGGTTGGGTTGGGGTGGGGTGGGTGGGGGGGAAGGAGGGATGATAATAGGAAGATGACACTTTAAGAAGGGTTATGTGTGTGGGAAAAGGGAAAGAAAGGAGAGAGGGAGGGAGGAAGAGACATTGGAAGGGAGGCAGAAAGAGTGCGTTAAGTAGGAAGAAATAGAAAGGAAAGAGAAAAGAGAAGAAGACAGACAGACAAACACACAAAATGGAGTATTAGGAGAAGTAAGAGCCGCGCGTCCTCATCTGAAAGAATAGGCCATCGCAGTCGTGGCTCGAGATGCAAGGTGGAGCTCGAGCTGGACACCGAAACAGGGACACCGAGAAATGAAGAGAAATATGAAGCGACAGAGACAGATAGACCCGGACATGCAGAAGGGCGCGAGGGACATTACCCGGAATCTAATGGCAATGGGTATTAATGACAAGCGATCCAGCAAATGACGCGGGGCGAGGGAGGACTGATAACCTTGCAATTGATAAGGGAATTAGGACGTTGCAAGGGAAAGGACAGGGAGGCTACGAGGGATCCCTAAGGGGAAAGGGTGCAGAGAAGGGCCAGTGGGAAACTGCAAGCTGTCTGCATCAATGATGGCGATGATGATGTAGCGTGCATCGTCCCCGCGTAGCTGTTGCAATGACGGTATTGTTGATGCTTTAAATTGATGATCCCTTTTATGTGTGTGCGTGTGCGTGTGAATCTAGGTGCGTATTAGGCATGGCTCGTCTTGGGCACAAGCACAAATCCGCGCCTTCTGCTTTTGTTATTCATGGAAGCAACGCTCACAAGACTTTCTCAGCCGACGTTCATGCATGCTAGTAGGTTCACATGAATGATAGGCTCACATGTATTACACACGTACATACGCACAGCCATATGGATGCACACACACACAAACACGCGCACATATACACTCACACATACACACATACATATTTTCTCTCGCTTTCCCTCTCTTTCTCTCTATTTCTCTCTATTTCTCTCTATTTCTCTCTATTTCTCTTTCATTCTCTCTCTTTCTCTCTCTTTCTCTCATTGTTCCTTCCATGTACGCATGCCCACGCAGACACCTACTCCCATTGTCGCCTGATTGCTTGTATCCGACAGCTGTGTCTTCGCGGAGTATGCATACTGCTCCCCTGTTTTCTTCTGGTCGGCTCCTCTCTTCTCCTTCCTCCTCTTCTTCCTCCTCTTCATCCTCCTCCTCCTCCTCCCCCTCCTCTTCCTCTTCCTCTTCCTCTTCCTCCTCTTCCTCCTCTTCCTCCTCCTCCTCCTCCTCCTCCTGTCTCTCTCTCTCTCTCTCTTTCTCTCTCTCTCTCTCTCTCTCTCTCTCTCGCAAAAGCACTTCTCCGTCCCTCTCTCTCTCTCTCTCTCTCTCTCTCTCTCTCTCTCTCTCTCTCGCAAAAGCACTTCTCCGTAGAAGAAGAGTAAAGAGAAGAAGAAAAAAAGGAAGAAGAAGAAGAAGAAGAAGGAGAAAGGATATGCAAGGAATCAGAAGCAATATCATAGATACTGTCGTAACAGAAGAAGGTATGAGGAAATGACAAGAGGGAGGCGGCGAGGAAGGAAATGGCGAAGGAGAAGGCGGGAGAGCTTCTCATTTCCACAGGATTTCCATCTTTATATCAGTAATTCTTTCCTTCCCCCTCCCTCTCTTCAACCCCCCCCCCCCTCCCCCTCCCCCTCCCCCATCGCCCCCCGCCGTTAAACTCCAACCTCCAACCTCTCATGTAACCCCAACGACCCCGATAAGATGAACCAGGTTAGGTACCTTACTTGGGAGTCAAGAATTACGTTTAGCTTCGAAAGTCAAGTTTTTTTCTTTTCTTTTCTTTTTATTCTTGTATTTCAAGATAAAAACCCGTAAACCAATTCTAAAAAGAACATAAAATAAACCGAGCGAATCTGCACACCATCTCCATTTCTCACAATTCCTTCTTCTTCTTCCGAAAGATTTAATTGTCTTGTTCGCAATGAAACATCAACGCCAGGAAGACTAAATCGGGGTTTTCCCACGGCCTCCCCCCCCCCCCCCCCCCCCCCCCTATCCAAATCCACACACCCCCCCCCCTCCCTACCACCTCTACCCCCCCCCCCCTCCTCCCCCCCCTCCACTTCCCACGGAGGCGAAGCCGTAATGATGATAAACAAATATGTTAATGGCTGACGGGTCGCAAGTAAATGGCTGTAATTTTCCAATATTTCCTCAGAGATAATCGTATTTTTGTGCACAGTTTCCCCTGACACAGGAGCACGAGGGGTCAGCTGGGGTCAGGAGGTGGAAGGATGAACACCGGAACGAGAGGAATGGAACGGCCCGGAACGGTTGTTTAACAGTACTGTGCGTTGCCTCAAGCGCTCCCGAACGATAGAAAACGGTACTATAACGGTTTATGGTGTTATGGCACGGTACTGCATGGTGCATTTATTGGTATTCATTTAAGTAAATGATGAATTGATTTAGAGGACTGAATGTTTTTTTATGCTTATTTACCCGGTAGAAAAGTGGTATGTTACTGGTCAGGTAATGGTACTGCATCGTAAACATAACAAGAGGATTATTTCTAGTTGCAAGTATATATTGCAAAAGATAAACCACTATTTACAAGATCTCTTTTTAAGTTACCGAACCAATTCACACACCAGCCAACCAACCAAACAAACAAAAAACAAACAAACAAAAAACAAACAACCCACAACACCATCAAACACCATTTCAAACCAGCCAACCAAACAAACAAAAAAAAACACCCCACAACACCATCAAACACCATTTCAAACCAGCCAACCAACCAAACAAACAAACAACCCACAACACCAGCAAACACCATTTCAAACAAACCAAACAAACAAACAAAAACCACAACACCAGCAAACACCATCTCAAACCAAGAAAAAACCCGCGAGAACCGCATCCAAAAACGAAAAATCCACAACCAACCGAAAGTAGAACTAACACAATTAGCGACAGGCAGACATTAGCAGCCGATAATTAACCGAAGAGATGTAGAATGAAAATGGCGGGAAAATAGAAATCTCTGAGGCTTAATTATGATAAGCGGCGGTGGCTGGGGAATGTTCAGTGTCGATTAGTAATTTGTCTCTAGCGAGCTGCTCTAATTACGGGGGGTGGGGGGAGGGGGAAGGGGGAGGGGGAGGGGGGTGGGGGAAGGAGAGGAAGGGGAAGGGGGAGGGGAAGGGGGGAGAGGAAGGGGAGGGGGGAGGAGGGGAGAGGAAGGGGAAGGGGGGAGGAGGGGAGAGGAAGGGGAAGGGGGGAGGAGGGGAGAGGAAGGGGAAGGGGGGAGGAGGGGAGAGGAAGGGGAAGGGGAAGGGGAGAGGGGGGGAATGATCGATTGTGGGAATGTGGCTAAAAGGACGAATTATTAAACATGTGGGGAGAGAAAATGATTATTTATGGGGAAAAGAGAGAGAAATGGTAATTGTGTTGGTTGTAATTGTAATAGTGATAATGGTTAGTGGTGATGGTGATGGTGATGGTGATACTGTTTAAGGTATGGGTAATAGTTGTAGAGTAGTGATGATGATGATGATTTGAAGATGATGATATTTATTGTTATTTAATGTTATCATTATCATTTTCCTGGTCGTTATTATTATTATTACTATCTTTTTTTTATCGTTATCACTACTACTAGTATTATTATCAGCATTACTAATACTATCATTATTATCATTATTACTAATACTATCATCATTATCATCATTACTATATTGACAGTAGGAATTAGGAGACAAAACACAACAGTAACCATCCCCTGAAACGAGACCGAAAATAAACCGCGGAAATATTTAGCAAACGAATGATAATAAATGGAACAAGACGATAGACGATGGAAAGAAAAAAGTTTAAAGATTAGCGAACGAGAAAGCCCCGGGGCACCATGTGAACCTGTGGGAATTCTTCGTCAAAGATTTGATTTCTGAAGACCTGAGAATTCCTTCAAGATCATTTTTATTTAATGTTTTTTTCTTCTTCTTCTTCTTCTGGTCTCTTTCAATAACATTATTTTAAAAGTCGTTGGACAGAAAGGGGAAGAAAATACGAACTGTTAGAATATTTTGATAAAAAAAAAAGACTCGTTTCGCACAAACAGTAGCTAGAATGTTCTCTCTCTCTCTCTCTCTCTCTCTCTCTCTCTCTTCCCTCCCTGGAATATAAGATAACCAAATGAAAAAAAAAAAGAAATTACAATGAATTAATCAACACATAAGTAAGACCAATCTGACACGCCAAGTTCAACAAGGAAGTGGTAATGACACCAATAAAGCAAATAAAATGAGGGGAACGTTTTTACAGTTAAATCCGCAAAGACCCACGGGACTTGAGAGAGGAGGTGAGGAAAGGGGAAGAAAGGGATAGAAGAAGGAGAAAAGAGAAGAGAAAACGAAAGCAAGGGAAGGAACAAGACGAAGAGGAAATATGTAAGGGGTGAAAGTAAGAGAGAGAGAGAGAGAGAGGAGAAAGAGAAAGGGGAAAGATGATTCGGTTAATGGGTGAGGAACGGAAGGAAGGAAGAGGAAGAGAGAGAAGGAGAGATAAAGGAGGAAGAAATGAAAATAAGGAAGAGACGTAAAAAAAGGAAGAACAAGAGAAAGAGAAAGTGGGGAAATGGATGAGTGAAGGGGAGAGAGAAAGAATGAAGTAAAAGAAAAAAAAAGGGAAACAAAGAAAGGAATGATGGAAGAGGACAAGAGAAGGAAAAGGCCGAGGAGAGAAAAGAGTAAAAGAAAAAAATATAAAGAAAAGTACAGGAAACTAAAACATCGAAAAAAGACAAAAAACAAAGACAGTAACAGAAGGCACGCGCAAACAAATTAAAAGACAGAAGCGCAAAGGGCACAAAATCGAAC
>BOPN01004062.1:72500-77500 GCA_017312705.2 Penaeus japonicus | reverse complement strand
GAATGTAATCAATTAATGATTTTAGGCTCGTGGACCTGATGTGACAAAGACGATCGTTTTAAAGGTGATTTTTTTTTTATCTTTGTTTTAGTTCTTATGTGGTTTGTTGACTTTGCACTTAGAAAAATTGCAATATTTAATTTTCCTCCTCAACTCGACTCAATCATATTTCTACTAATTTTCACACTAACAATAACTTTCATATCATACCCCTAATTATAACCCCTTGCTTAGCCCCTCCCCCTCCCTCCCTCCCTCCCTCCTTCCCTCCCTCCTTCTTTAACCCCTTAATTCTAAGATTCAACACTTCTTTTAAACCCGTCTATTTATTCTTAATTTATCTCTAACTCAACCCCGTCAATTCTACTCTTATCCATCAGCCAGAATTTACCCATACAAATCAACATATTTTACCTCTTCAATTCAATCCAGCAAATTTTACGCCCCTTCAATTCAACCCCAGAATTATTCCCCCTCAATTTAACCCCACGAACCCCACCAACTCAACACTGTAAAATCTACTCCTTCAACTCAACCCCGCAAATTCTACCCCTTTAACTCAACTTCGCAAATTTAACCCCGTAAATTCTACCCCCTTCAACTTAACTTCGCAAATTCAACCCCGTAAATTCTCCCCTTCAACTCAACTTCGCAAATTCTACTTCTTCAACTCAACTTCGTAAATTCAACCCCGCAAATTCTACCCCTTCAACTCAACCCCGCAAATTCTACCCCTTCAACTCAACCCCGCAAATTCTACCCCTTCAACTCAACCCCGCAAATTCTACCCCTTCAACTCAACCCCCGCAAATTTTACCTCCTCATCTCAACTCAACTTCTGTAACCAATGGCAAAATGACGCTGGAAAAAGTCACATTAGGTAAGTGATGAAACCAAAGACTTTAACCAATCTTACCACAATCTTTTTTTTCTTCCGGGGGGGGGGGGGGGGGGGAGGAGGAGAAGTACGCTAGTCTCCCCCTTCCTCTCTTTTTCTTCTTCTTTTCCTCTTTTTAGATAATTTCTTAAATGATAAGGGATGTGCACATTATGGCTCTGAAGGATATTTGTTCTTTTTAAAGGGTTTTCTCTTTTTATTAAGCGGGGGGGGGGGGCTAATTTTTATTTTTATTTGGCTACGAGTTATCTATTTTCTTTTCATTTTTCTATGTTGGGTTATGATGACTTTTTATTAATCTTAAATTCGGTGTATTTCTTTATTTGTTCTTCCTTTGATTTTGACACCAATTATCATTCACCTTTTTTTAAAGATTCTTAATAACTGTGTGTCTTTTTTTTCTTCTTCTTCCTCTTCTACCTTCTTATTTTCTTCTTTTTTTCCTCTTCTTCTTTTTCTTCCTCTTCCTCCTCTCCTTCTTCTTCTTCTTCTTCCTCCTTCTCTCCTTCTTCTTCTTCCTCCTCCTCCTCCTCCTCCTTCTATCCTTTTTCTTCTTCTTCTTCCTCCTCCTTCTCCTCTCCTTCTTCTTCCTCCTCATCTTCCTCCTCCTCTCCTTATCCTCCTCATTCTCCTTCTCTTTCATCTTCATCTTCCTCCTTCTATCCTTCTTCTTCTTCTTCCTCCTCCTCTCATTTCTCTTCCTCCTAATCTTCCTCCTCCTCTCCTTCTTCTTCCTCCTCCTCTTCCTCCTCCTCCTCCTCCTCCTCCTCCTCCCCCCCCCTCCTCCATCCTCCCCCACCTCCTCCTCCACCTCCTCCTCCTCCTCTCCTCCCCCACCTCCTCCTCCACCTCCTCCTCTCCAATACCAACCCATTCTCCATTACTTCCAAACTCTTCCGCTCGTTCCAATAATACACGCCCGGGGCTTTAAGAACAAGTAAATCTCCTCTCTGGATTAAAAGGACGTGACGCAATCGGCTCGAGTGTCCGGATTAAAACGACGCTAATTGAAGGATCCGCCGCGTGGGGGGAAGTTAAAACTCTCCTTTGGGGATCTGTTACAAGGGGTGGGGGTGGGGGTAGGGGTAGGGAGTAGAGGGTGAGGAGGGGTTATTAAGGAGTGAGGGGGAGCGTAGAGGGGGAAGGAGGGGGAGGAGGAGGAGGGGGAGGGATGAGGGAAGGTTGAAAGAGGGTGGAGAGATGGGAGGACGGGGAGGAAGAGGGGAAAGGAAGGAAGGGTAAGGGAAGAGGGGACGTGAGGGGGAGAGAGAGAGAGAGAGAGAGAGAGAGAGAGAGAGAGAGAGAGAGAGAGAGAGAGAGAAAGACAGACAGACAGAGACAGACTGACAGACAAACAGAGAGAGAGAGGGAGGGAGGAGGAGAGAAAGAGAGAGAAATTGAATTTATCAGAACAGGAGAAAGGAAATGAAAGATGAGCAAGATTATAAAGATCTTCGAAAGAGCAAGAGGGAGAGAATGCGGTCGGTGCTAATGGCCTTTTCCGATTCCGCTAATTTGCGGGCAAGAGGGGAGTTTGGGATGGCAACAGACGGGGAGAAGAGAGAGGGAGAGAAAGAGAGGAGCAAGAGACAGACAGATAGACAGACAGAGAGCCAGACGTACAGATAGAAAGACAGAGAAGAAGAGAGAGGGAGAGAAAGAGAGGAGCAAGAGACAGACAGACAGACAGAGAGGCAGACGTACAGATAGAAAGACAGAGAAGAAGAGAGAGGGAGAGAAAGAGAGGAGCAAGAGACAGGCAGACAGACAGACAGAGAGCCAGACGTACAGATAGAAAGACAGAGAAGAAGAGAGATAGAGAGATAGGAAGAGACAGACAGATAGAGAGCCAGACGTACAGACAGAAAGACAGAAAAAAAAGATAGAGAGAAAGAGAACAAAGTGAAGGAAAAGAGCAGCATAGAAATATACAAAAAAAGGAGCATAGCTCAATAAACTTCCTTTGACGAGGGAGGAGGGGGAGGGAGGAGGAGGGGAATGATGGAGGAAGGGGGAAGGGAGGAGGGGGGAGGGAGGAGTGTCATGGAGAAATGAAATAAAAAATCACGTGGTTGGCAATACACAAACACCTGATTCATTTAATGATTCGCAGATCAAACGCTGTCAAAGTCATAGTGCTTGTGTAATTTCACAGTGGAATTTTGTATTAGAGAAATTGCCTCAATGTGAACATGATATCTGTAATATGACTTAAGTATTTTATATCAAGTCACAAGACTGATGAATTGTATTTTCCTGTTTAGTTGCAAAATAATTAATCATGTGATCTAACGAAAACGTGTGTGTTTCTGTGTTTGTTTGTGTTTGTTGGGCGGGGGGGAGTGCTTGTGTGTGTGTGTGTGTGTTTGTGTGTGTGTGTGTGTGTGTTTGTGTGTGTATGTGTGTGCGTGTTTGTGTGTGCAAGTGTGTGTTTTTGTAGGTATTTCTCTGTGTTTGTTTGTATCTATGTAAGTGTATGTCTGTTTATATGTATGCTTTTCTATCTATTTATCTCTGTATTTGTATAAGCATATCTATGCAAATACTTTCACCATTCCTACACATCCCCCCACCTCCCCCTCTTCTCCCCCTCCCCATACCCCCCCTCGCTCCACGCCCCCCCCCTCTCCGTCACCCCCCTACCTCCCCCAACCCCACCCCATCCCATCTCCCCTCCCGCCTCTTCCCCTACTCCCCCCCCTCCCTCCACCCCTGACCCCACCCCCTCCCTCCACCCCCTCCCACCACCACCCCTGACCCCACCCCCTACTCCATCCCACCACCCCCCCCACCCCACCCCCCCACACCCCACCCCGCTCCACGCCCGACCGGACCAGCCCAGCCACGGCAGGTGATCCTTTATCCCGGTTATAAATAAATATCAGCAGGATCTATCCCCCTGAATCCTGCCCGCAAGATCCTACATGACAGTTGCAGCGTGAAAGAACCGCAAAGGAACCCGCGCTCAAGGAACCGCACGGGATCGAGGGCGAAAGGGGGTGGGGGGGGGAGGTGGTGGAGGGGGGTTTGGTGACATCCGAGGAAGGGGGGGAGGGGGGGAGGTGATATCCAGGGAAGGGGGAGGAGGGGTAAGGAGACGTGGGGAGGGGAGGGGAGGTAAGGAGACATGGGGAGGGGAGGGGGGTAAGGAGACATGGGGTGGGGGGAGGTGGTGGAGGGGGGGGTTGGTGACATCCGAGGAAGGGGGGGAGGTGACACCCAGGGAAGGGGGAGGGGGGGCAGAGGGGCTCAGTATGGTAATACACTGAGACAATTTTTTCCCCCAAATAAGTTTTGTTTTTGTTGTTTTCCGTTTTTGTTTTTGTTTTGTTTTGTTTTCTCTATATATAGTTTAACCTTTTATATCTCTTTAACTTTTTCTTCTTATCTTATGTCTCACCAATAGCTCCCCGCCCTTTTAGCTTTTTCTCTATCGATTATTTTCATTTTTCTTTTTTACTTTTTTATCTTTAGTTCTCTCTCTCTCTCTCTCTCTCTCTCTCTCTCTCTCTCTCTCTCTCTCTCTCTCTCTCTCTCTCTTGCTTTGCCTTTTGCCATTACACTCGCACACAAGAGAGATAAAGAGTGAATGATAGAGAGAAATCTGGGGGGGGAAGGGAGAAATAAGTTCTACTACTCTGCCTATTACATATTCATCACAATCATTCCATTCCCTCGAATTATCCTTCCTTCCCCACTTCCCCTTGTCTTCCCATCATTCCTTCGTTCTCATTCCTTCTAATCATATATTTTTATCCTTCCTTCGTTCTCATCCTTCTTATCATCATAATTCATTTTAAAGACAACCTCCTCGTCTATGATCTATCGCTTATCTTTTCCTCTTTTAAAAATCCATAAAAACGATTCGCCCAAACTTACCTCATTACGCTCTAACTTCCTCAACCGACACTTAATTATACTCATGCTTAGCTAATAGGCTGAGGAGACGTCATTACACGCTAAAGAAAAAAAAAGTAAAAAAGAAAAAAAAAACAAGCCTAAGCAGCGGCGAGGGGTGAGGGGGCGAGGGTGAGAGTAAGGGTAAGGGGTAGGGTGAGGGGTGAGGGTGAGGAGTAGGGTAAGGGTGAGGAGTAAGGGGTGA
>BOPN01004062.1:62500-70000 GCA_017312705.2 Penaeus japonicus | reverse complement strand
CTATTATTATCGTTACTATTATTTGTTGTTATCATTATCATTAACTTCAATGATAATAATAATAAAACAATAATAATCATGATAAGGATAATGATGATAACAATATAATAGTAATGATAATGATGCTAATAATAATATAATGATAGTAAATGTTAGCAATAATAACGATAATGAAAGGAAGCATATTGAATAAAGGAGGAAGGGAGGGAGGCATATAGATGAAGGAGGGGGGGAGGGAGGCATATAGGATGAAGGAGGAGGAGGGAGGCATATAGAATAAAGGAGGGTGGGAGGGAGGCATATAGAATAAAGAAGGGAGGCATATAAAATAAAAGAGGGGGGAGGGAATCATATAGGATGGAGGAGGGGGGAGGGAGGCATATAGGATGAAGGAGGGAGGGGAGGGAGGCATATAGAATAAAAGAGGGGGGGGAGGCATATAGGATGAAGGAGAGGGGGAGGGAGGCATATAGGATGAAGGAGGGGGGAGGGAGGAATATAGGATGAAGGAGGGAGAGGAGGAAGGGGCAGGAGGCATGTAGGAGAGAGGGTCAGGAGGCATAATATAGGGGAGGGAGGGTGAGGGGGGGAAGACAAAAGTCACCTCTTTTGTGGTGTTTTTTGAGGAAGAAAATCCTTCCTATCACGTGATATCGTTCGATTTGGGGTTTAGGTGGTGTGTAGCAATGGGGGGAGGGAGGGGGGAGGGTAGACGGGGAGGCAAAAGGTCGAAGGTGTGTGTGGGGGGGTAGGGGGAGTTATGGAAGGGGATAGGGGGGGGGAGGCCTCTTCCTGACGGCGGCCTAACTATTAATTGGTTCATTTGTCCAATTATCTGACCCATTACGTACGATTGGGGTCCAGAGGGGGAGGGGCAGGTATGTGGGGGGGGGGTAGGGAAGGAAGAGGGGAGGAGGGGTGAGGGGGATGGGAAGGTGAGAGTGTGGGGAGGGTCGGGAGGGAGGGGAGGAGGGTGTGGGGAGGGGTATGTAGGGGTGGGGGAGGGAGGGAAGGAGGAGAGGTGGGTGTGGGGAGGGGTGTATATAAGGGTGGGTGGGTGGGTGTGGGGAGGGGTATATAGGGGTGAGGGAGGAGAGGTGGGTGTGGGGAGGGGTATATAGGGTAGGGAGGGAGGGAGGGAGGGGATGGGTTTATGTGGGTAAGGGAGGAAAGATGGGAAAGCGATGAAGAGGGAGGGGAAGGGAGAGGAAGGTAGGTGATTATCGGGGAGGGGCAGATAGGGGGAGTGGGCAGACGGATGTGTGGAGAGTGGCAAGGGAGGGGGTGGGAGGGAATAGGGCAGGGGACGGGGAGGGGAAGGAGGCAGATGGGGCTATCGGTTCGTTATGTCTTTTTTTTTAATTACAATTTTTTTCGTTTATTTGTTTTCTTTATTTAATCTCTCTCTCTCTCTCATCCTCTCTCTCTCTCTCTCTCTCTCTCTCTCTCTCTCTCTCTCTCTCTCTCTCTCTCTCTCTCTCTCTCTCTCTCTCTCTCCCTCTCTCTCCCTCTCTTTCTTTCTCTATCTATCTATTTTTCTATCTATCTATCTGTCTATTTATCTATTAATATGCTTTTGGCGAAGGAAATATTTTTGGCGGGAATTCTGAACATCTTTGTTTTTTTTCCCTCTTTAGATGAATCTTTATATAATTCCAAGCTTTTATACGACAGATCGGATAACGAAAAATGATATAAAAATAACATATCTTTTTTATATTGATCTTTCCAATATTTGACATTTAGAAGATATGTGTCTTTATATTCACAACAACAACACGCTGAAACAAATGCCATCAGAATATAATTTATTCATCTTTACTTCTTCATCTTTTTTTTACCATAATATAAAAGAAACAGATACAGAATAACTACAGAAACAAATAACTGAAATTCTTGTACGTCCGTTTGTAATGGATATGATAGGCTTGGGGATTCGTCTGTAGGCCTAAATTTCCTTTTTCTTTTTCAATTGCTCATTCTTGGCCGATAGGAATGGCGATATGCAAATGATAGGATATCATTGTAATTCTTATCTTTATCTTTTATTTTCTTTTACTTTTTTTTTTCTTAGTTAACTTTTTTCTTTTCTTTTGTCTTTTTTGCTATTTCCAAAATGTAGATTGAATTCGATTCTGATTTCTTTACGTTACGCAATAACCAATTATAGTTTCCTATATTCATTACATTCCTAATGAGTTAATTACCTTCCTTATTAGAATAATTTCCTTCGTTCATTCTACTCTCTCTTTTCTCGTTCTTTCTTTATTTCTATTTCCTTCATTTTCCATTTTATTAGTTATTATATCATCTATTTATCTATTCATGTATCTATAGTTTTTATTCTATCTATTTATTTGTTTATTTATCTTATGTTATTTATTCTTTTTTCGTTGGATATTCTAAACATCATTCCATTTTTTAGTTTTTATTCCATCTATTTATTTGTTTATCTATCTATTTTTTTCTTTCTTTCTTTTTAAACACCATATCATAACGTTATTCTTCTAGAGTATCCGGAGTGTCATCCTATACCATATAAAGATAGGAGTTATCGTAACGCAACACTCTTTTGTCCCGAGCCAAAGGATGCAGAATATCAAGTGTTTTGTTATTGTTTTTTGTCTGATCATTGTTTTTGTTGCTGGTTGCATTTCATGGCTATTTTTTTTTTTTTTTTTTTTTTTTTTTACAGTGTTTCCGAGAAGAAAGGAGAAATGATTAGAATTAATTTTATCTATCGATAGATAACACGAGTCGTCCTTAATCTATATGTTTAATAGTAATATTAACAATATTGAATGTATTCCTAATCGAACTAATAATTAATGAAAATGATATTTATGATACAGAAAACAGCAATACCAACAGTAATAATAAGGATCATGTTGATAATGGTTATAAGGATGATGATGATAATGATGATAATGGTAATTATGTTAATGATAATGATGATAGTGTTAATAATGAGGAGGATAATAATAACGATAATGATAATAACGATAATAATGATAATAATGATAACGATGATAACAATAACAATAATAATCATCATGATAATGAACACTATTTTGATAATGATAATAACAGTGATAACGATAATGATGAATACCCATAATAATTTTAAAAATTCATATCATAATAATAATGATGGTAATATAGAAAATAATGATGATAATGAAAATTTTGATAATAAGAAGGATGCTTGAAAGATGAAAACACAAAAACAAAAATGGTCGGCGTTGTGCATACACCACACCCCGCAAAATACAAGACTGTACCTGCCACCTAAGATATATCCCCCCTCCCCTTCTCCCCTCCCCCTTTATCCCCTTTCCCCTCTTCCCCTTCTCCCTTCCTTCCCCTACCTTCCCTTCCTCTCCTCCCCACTTCACTCTTCCTCCCTTCCCCCACCCTTCTCTTCTCCCCTTCCCCTTCCTCTCCCCACTCCCTTTTTCCCCTTCCCCTTTTTCCCCTATCCCCCTCCCCCCTCCCCTTCTCCCTTTTCACGCCACTTCCTCCTCCCCTCCTCCCCTACCCGTCCCCCCCCCCTCCCCCCTACCATCTAACCCTGCCGCATCCGAAGAAAAGAAAAAAAAATATGAATTATTAATACGCCTCAAAATAGAAAGTGTTGCTGACACCCAAGTAACACATGACGGGACCCTTAGAACAAAGCAGACCCGTATTGCGTCATTGAAATCGTTCCTTCACATCAGCCTGAAGGTGAGATCCATTTTCTATGTATGAAGCCGAAGAGAAGTCCGTTTTCTATGCATGAGGGCAAAAGGGGAGAGATCCGTTTTCTATATATGAGGGGAGACTCCTGACTTGCATCATAATGGCGGAGGAAAGAAGATTCACTGAGGTATATCTCGTGTCACCATTAGTTCGTGTCACACTATCGCCTGATACCCATGCCCGCTTGCCCCCCCCCACCCCCACCTCCACCCCTTCCCCTCCCCATCCCCTCTTCCCCCAGCTGATGTCAGCTTATAAGTATTATCCCATTAGGTGAATGTCTAAATTAGGCTGTTATTAACATATCAATTATTTTTTTGACACAATCTATTTAAAAATATGAAATTTTCATGACAAAGTACCACACACACACACACACACACACACACACACACATATATATATATATATATATATATATATATATATATATATATATATATATATATATATATATATATATATATATTTGTATACGCATATATATATATATATATATATACGCATATATATATATATATATATATATAGAGAGAGAGAGAGAGAGAGAGTGAGTGAGTGAGTGAGCGAAAGGGAGAAAGAGAGAGAGAGAGAAATACATCTGAAACAATATTTCTTACGAAATATATCCCTTTTCCCTTAAACCTGCTAGCTTCTTTTTTGAAAATCTTTAACCGATCCCCTGACCCTGTACTTATAATTTTATTGTGTGCCATATAAGTATTTCATCAAATCCTACAGTTCATTATCTTGAAGAAAAAAATATACACATGACATAACTAATAGTTATATATATATATATACACATGGCATAATTAATGGTTATTGAACATTAATATCAATTCCAATCGTAATAACAACACGGACAATATCGGCGATGAAAACCGTAATAGTCAAGCAGTTATCAAAACACGCAGAAGAATAGAAGGCATACAAACGGAAGTATTATGCTTTAAATGCGACCTATATATTCGCATTTCCTCTCTCTATCAGTTCCCTCCCTTTCATTTCCTCCTCATTCCCCACTTCCTCTGATTCCAAACGCCTTTGTAAACATTATGAAAGGAGACAGTTAAGCCGCAACGTTTCGAGAGTATGATGTATATTCCCTTTCGAGCGGTTACAAGTATAAGAAGAAAAGACGTTGAAGTATTTAACCTGAGTGAAAATGTATAGCAAAAATGAGGGAGATGAGAGATGTGGAATTGAAATGAGGTCGTAGGAAGGTCTATGTTTTTTCTCCTGTCAAAAGTTTCTTTGAGATTTTTTTTTTTTTTTTTTTTTTTGTGTGTGTGTGTGTGTGTGTCTGCTTAAAGAGAAATCGATTACTTTGGAATGATTTCAATTTGAGATAACTTTCCTTTGTAAGCTTTGTGACATGGGTCATACCATGAATTATACCACTTTGATATTGTTTGAAGATGAATTAGTTCCAATTGGTTTCACGTGACAAACATGATACCTCGACATGTACTACTTTGAAATTACTTCTCGACAAGGCGACAAATCGACCAGTCACACGGAAGTCAAAAAACTCTAAAAAATTATTCACGCAAGAATTCCTTCCGAAAAGTCAAGGAAACGACTGAAGTAGATATGAAATGTCATTTGTTGAACGATCGACACGTCACGCTACTTCCGAGTTGAAATATTGCTAATGATAATAAAATCGGCCATTGATCACCTCGGTCAATTTAAATTTCTAGTTCATTCATTCGTGAGTTTATCTGTCTGTTTCCATTACGAATAACTCTCGTTTTGGTTGGCCTGTGCATGAGTTTGGACGTTATTCATGCATCGGTTAGATTAGAAACATTCTGGAAACGCCGTCAGTATTATAAATGCATTCATTTAAATGCTGGAAGCCATGAGGTTATGTTTATGCATGTCGACAAGAGGCTCTGCGGCGATGGCAACGCTGAGTGCGGTCATCGTTACCAACACCGCGGTTCGTCGCTGCGGCGGTTGCGGTCGTGGCGACACGCTAAATGGGGCTGCGGTTATGGAGATCGTGGCTGTAGCGTATGATATTATTTATCTGTGGCGGCTGAGATGATTCATCGTAACGTTCTCGAATCATGGAGTTGACTCGAGAAGGAACTTAAATTGAGTGGACTGATGTGTGAGTACGCTAAACGAAGACGTAGCGCGAAACTAGCACTTTTAAGCTTATCCCGCTGAGGTTGAGGCTGTGCGCTAAGTCGCAGCATTTTTTAAAAATACATCTGTATCATCCAAGAGAAGTAGATTAAAGGGAATGATCATAATGCAAGTGCATGTTAACATTGCGTAAGAGTGAGAGAAAGACAGAAAATAATTAAATTGACCTTTAAAGTAACGAACATAATGATATTAATAACAATTATTATAATAATCATTATGATGATAATGGTAGTAATAATAACAATAATAGTAATGATAATAATAATAATAATAACAGTAATAATGATAATATTAACAATCATAATGATAACATTAATAACAATAACAGTGATAATGATGATGATAATGATAATAATACTAGTAAATAATCATAAGAAATACAGCAAAAAGACAACCGAACCATGATGAGTACAGCACAAAGGATGATAAATAAGTACAGCACACACTTCCCACTAATACCCCTCGTTTTTCGCTCAATTACGTTGCTGTAGTTAATAGGGGAGAGGAAGGTGCGTTCGTCGCCATAGCAACCGATGCTAATGAGGTGTCTCGGGGTAATTAACAGGAACGAGGCAATCATCAGCTTGTCACGTGGTGGTGTTATGGTTAAAAAGGGGAACGGGGAGGGGGGAGAAGAGGGGAAAGGGGAAGATAGGGGAGGAGGAGGGGATAAGGAGAAAGAGCGAATGGGAGTAGGGGATAAGAGGGGAAGGTGAGAGAAGATGGAGGGAGAGACTAAAGGTTAGGAGGGGAAAAGGAATGGGAGAGGAGAGGGGGGAGGAGGGGATAAGGAGAAGAGATAGGGGGGGGGGGGAAGGAGGGGAAAAGGAATGGGAGAGGAGAGGTGGGGAAGGGTAAATGGAATGGGGGGGAACAAGGGTAATATGTGATTGGGAGGAAGAGGGGAATGAGATGAAAGAAGAGGGGAAGTGGTGGAAAATTTAAGAAGCAGAAAGAGGGGCAAAGGTAATAAAAATGTAAATGTGACTGATAGAAGAGGAGAGAGAAGGCAGAATGGTGGGAAAGAGAGGAAGGGAGGAGGGGGAAGGGGAATGAAGAATGAATGAGGAGAGAGATGGCAGAATAGTGGGGAAGAGAGGAAGGGAGGAGGTGGAAGGGGAATGAAGAGAAGAAAAGAAAAAAGGGACACATTGCGAAGAAAAGGAAGAGAAGGATAAATCGAAATATCAGAAGAGAAGAAAAGTGTGAAAATGAAAATGATGGAGACGGAGAAGAAAAAGAAGAAGAAGAGGGGTAACACGGATGGGAGGATAATGAGAAGGAAATAATAAGGATATATATATATATATATATATATATATATATATATATATAGAGAGAGAGAGAGAGAGAGAGAGAGAGAGAGAGAGAGAGAGAGAGAGAAGGAGAGAAAAAAGTAAGAGTGAGATATAAAAAAGTGGGTGTAAGGAAGGAAAAGACACACACGTGATGATAAAGACGGTGGCGAAAGAGAAGGGAGAGGAACAGAAAATGAGAAGACAGACGAAAGAAATTGAAAAAAGAGGGTATGCGTGGAGGAGAAGGAGGGAGATAATGGAGAATAGAGGGAAGGATGGAGAGGGTGGAGGGAGTATG
>BOPN01004062.1:42500-55000 GCA_017312705.2 Penaeus japonicus | reverse complement strand
GGGAGGGGGTCGAATGTGTAAAGACATTGATATTGAAATTAGCAACACGATCACGACATGTTGAATGATTATTGTGATGGTATCGTTGCAAGGAATATCATTTTGTTATTTGCAGTAATGAAGGTGAAAGACGGATTGTGAAATTTGCGAAGGAAACCTAAAAAAAAATGATAGATTTTATGATAGAGGAAATAATATAACATGAAACATTGTGTCCTGTATACTTGAGAGGACCCTCCCCCCTGCCCCTTTGGTCCACCCCCTTTCCCCTTGGATAATTCTACCCTCCCTCCCCTCCCATCTTAGCACACCCCATTCCCTTCCCTTCACCCCCTCTCATCCCCCTCACATCCCTCTCAGCTTGCCTCCTCCTCCTCCCTTTCTCCTCCTTCCCCCCGTTCCCCTCCCCTCCCCTCCCTCTCAGCCTCCCTCCCCCTTCTTTGACCCCCCTCCTCCCTTCCCCATCCCACCTCCCTCCCCTTCATCCCATCTCCCTCCTTTCCCCCTATCCCTCCCTCTCAGCCTTCCTTCTCCTCCTCATTTGACCTCCCTCCTCCCTTCACCTTCCCCCTCTTCCTTCCCCCTCCTCCCTCCCCTTCCTCCTCCCTTGACCCCCTCCTCCCTTCCCCTTCCCCCTCCTTTCCCTCTATCTCCTCCCCTCCTTTTCAGTCTCCCTCCTCCTCCTCCCTTGACCCCCTCCTCCCTTGCCCTTCCCCCTCCTTTCCCCTATCCCCTCCCCTTCCCCCTCCTTCCCCCCTATCCCCTCCCCTCCCTTTCAGTCTCCCTCCCTTTCAGTCTCCCTTCCCTCCTCGCTCTCAGCCTCCCTTCCCCTCCTTCCCCTCTATCCCCTCCCCTCCCATTGAGTCTCCCTCGCTCTCAGCCTCCCTCCCATTCAGTCTCCCTCTCAGCCTCCTTCCCCCCTATCCCCTCCCCCTCCCTCCCCCCCTATCACCTCCTCCCTCCCATTCAGCCTCTCTCCCCTTCCTCCCTTGACCCCTCCCCCCTATCCCCTCCTCCCTTCCCCCAATCCCCTCCCCCAATCCCCCCTCCCCCAAAGAGTATAGACGAAGGCGCTCAATCGAGGTGCTCGGTCTCATTCGTGGCGTCTTGGAGATAACGTCTCAAGAGAGGAAGGCCGAAGGAAGAGGAATATTGTGTTAGGATTATGAGGAGGAGGAGGATTATAGAAAAACAATGAGGTTGATCAATGAAAAAAAAATGTTGGTGATGAGGAGGAGGATATGATGAAAGGGATGATAACTATGATGATAATAGTGATGATAGTGATGGTAATGATAATAGTAATAGTGGTTGTAATAGAAATTATAGTGATGATAGTAATAATAGTAATAATATCGATAATAATGATAATGATAATAATAGTGATAAGGATAATAATGATGATAATAGAGATGATAATAACATTGATAAAAACATAATAACAAAAATAGTAATAAATGGAATAGTAATACTACTGTTAATGATAATGATAATAATGATAATAGTAATAATGATGATAGTAAAAAATGATAATGATCATGATACCGATGAATATAAAATGATAAGGATAATGATGGTAATGATGATGATAAGAACAATGATAGTTATAAAGATAATATCAGTGATAACAATAGTCATAATAACAACAACAGGAGAAATGATAATAAGATGGATATAGGCAGCAGGATAAGAGGGAGGAGGAAAGGAGATGAAGAAGAAGGGGAGAAGCAAGAGAAGGTGAATGAAGAGCAGGAGAGAGGGATGAAGAGATGAATTAAAAAAAAATATATATATATATATATATATATATATATATATATATATATATATATATTTGTCTTTACTGCAAGGGAAACGGATATGAAATTGGAAGAAAAAAGACTCAAGGATAAGAGGAGGAAGAAGAAAAGGAGGAGGAGGAAGATGAAGGAGACGAGGAGGAGGAAGACGAAAAAGAAGAAAACGATGAGAAAGAGGAGGAAGAAGACGAAATAGAGGAAAAACACGATGAGGAAGAGGAGGAGGAGGAAGAAGAAGAGGAACACGAAAAAGAAGAAGAAAAAGAAGAAGAAGAAATGAAGAAGAAGGGAAGAAGAAAGGAAGAAGGAGGAGGAGGGAGACAAGAAAGAAGAAGAAAAATACGAAAAAGAAGAAGAAAAAAAGAAGAAGAAAGGAAGAAGGAGAAGGGAGGCAAGAAAAAATAAGAATACGAAAAAGAAAGAAGAAGAGGAGGACATAGCGGGCCGTGATGGTGGATTAGATTAGTTTACCCCTTCATCTATCTCCCGCCCCATCTTGTGACAGGAAGGAATGTGTCTTATTCCTTCCAAGACATTCCTTCGCGGGGTCCTTTGGCCGCCCTGCCGCCCTGCCTGCCTGTCTGCCTGCCTGCCTGCGCCCGGCCTGCATGTGTCTGTGTCTGTCTGTGTTCGCCGCACGCCTCGCGGGGAAGGAGAGCGGAACTTTTTAGTTTTTTTTTCACTATTTTTCTCGTTTTTTTTTGTTTTGTTTTTTTTTTGGGGGGGGAGTGTGTGTGCCTGTCTGTGATATACTTACAGTCTCCTTCTCTCTCTTGCCATACATATATAAATACATTCATACATACATACATACATACATACATACATACATATATGCATATATGCATACATACATGCATAAACACATACAAAGAAGCACATATATATATTTATATATATATATATATATATATATATATATATATATATATATATATATATATATATATATATGTATATATATATATATATATATATATATATATATATATATATATATATATACGTATATATGTATATATATATATATATATATATATATATATATATATATATATATATATATATATATATACATATATATACATCCACATATATGTGTATATCTATATGTGTGGTAAGGTGAGGCGCGGACTCGGGGGTGGCCGGACATGGACAAAGTAGCGTCGGCGAAGAGACAAATTCGGGCCAAAGAGATAAAGAAAGGGAGGAGAGAGGAGAGGGGGCTGACTCGACGCAGAAAGGGAAAGCCCCTTGCTTCTTCCTCGCCTTTTCCCTTCCCCCCTTTCTCTTGTTTTTTCCTTTCTCCCCTTCTTCCCCTTCCCCCATCCCTTTCGTCTTTTCAAGTTCTCCCCTTCCTCTTCTTTCATCCTTTTTTCCCTTCCCTTTTTCTTTTACCTAGTCCCTTTCTATTCCTTTTCACATTCCGCTTCCCTTTTCCCATCCCTTCCCCTTCTCCCATTTCCTTTCCCCTTCCCATTGGTCCAGCCTCTTCCCCTTCCTTTCACCTTCCCCTCTCCCTTTCTCTTCTCCTTCCTATCTTCCCAACGTCATCCGTTTCCCCTTCTTACTTTCCCCTCTTTACCCAGTTCTTTCCTTCCTTTCTCCTTCCCCTCCCCCTCCCCATCTCCCCTTACCTCCCCCCTCCCCTCTCCCTTGCCCTCACCTCCCCCCTCCCCCTCTCCCTTAGTCTCACCTCCCCCCTCCCCCTCCCCCTCCCCCTCCCCTTGCTATGGATGAGAGATACAGCCATTCCCATCCCCACAAGTGCTACGACAGCGTCCGCCTCGTGACTCAGATGTCCTGCTGCAGGATATTATTAATGGATTGTGATAAAGCAGGAATTACGAGGCTCTTTTGAGAGGCTGTTGTTAGTGGGCATTTGTGTTGGAGGGGGGGGGGGTAATGTGTATATTTGTGTGTGCATGGGGTTTGTTTTTATGTGTATATTTGTGTGTGTGTGTGTGTGTGTGTTTAGATGTATAACTGAGTGTGTTATTCTGTATGTGTGCTTATGTGTCTATTTGTATACTTCTCCCTCCCCGCCCACCCTCTCCTTCTCCCTCTCTCCCCCCACTCTCCCTTCCCTACTCTCCTTCACCCTCTCCCTCTCCCTCCCCCACTCTCCTTCACCATCTCCCTTCCCACTCTCCCTCCCCACTCTCCCTCTCCCTCTCCTTCCCCACTCCCCCTCTCCCTCTCCCTCCCCACTCTCTCTCTCTCCCTTCCCCTCCTCTGTAAGTTCTCCTTGGTTTATGATAAATACGTGCTGTGAGTCCGGCATAATTTAAGGTCCATATCACTCCATCGGTTAACAGAGGCCCTGGGCTTGGGACGCGCCTCCTCTTGGTCGTCGCTCTCTCTCTCTCTCTCTCTCTCTCTCTCTCTCTCTCTCTCTCTCTCTCTCTCTCTCTCTCTCTCTCTCTCTCTCTCTCTCTCTCTCTCTCTCTCTCTCTCTCTCTCTCTCTCTCTCTCACCCACTCTCTCTCACCCCTCTCTCTCTCTCTCTCTCTCTCTCTCTCTCTCTCTCTCTCTCTCTCTCTCTCTCTCTCTCTCTCTCTCTCTCTCTCTCTCTCTCTCTCTCTCTCTCTCTCTCTCTATCGCCCATTCTCTCTTTCTTTCTTTCCTTCCCTCTCTCTCTCTCTCTCTAGTAGTGGTAATTATGATAATGATAAGGATGATAATAATGACAATAACAAAGATAATAACGATAAGAAAAATTATCAGAATAAAGATAAAAGGATAATAAGGATGATGGTAGTAGTAAGGATGATAATGATGATAGCGATAACAGTAACGAGAATAATGATAGCAATAATAGTGATATGAAAAAGAAGAATGAAAGTGATGATAACAGTAATAATAATAATAATAATGATAATAATAACAATGACAATGATAGTGTACAGTAATAGTAATTATCATAAGCAGTGTGTATGTGTGTGTGTGTATGTGTGTGTGTGCCTGTGTGTTTGTTGTGTGTGTGTGTGTGTGTGTGTGTGTGTGTGTGTGTGTGTGTGTGTGTGTGTTTGTGTGCGTGTGTGTGTGCCTGTGTGGTCCAGTGCCCCCTCCCGCCCACCATGGATCCCAGCGGGGGGTCAGACGCCCCCCGCCAGCAACTCATGTTGAAGTTCCTGTACAAGGGAAATTGTTTTATCAAGTGTCCCTTCCACTGAGCTGTCGTCCACATCCCCCTTCTTCCTCCCCCTCCCCTCCCCTCCCCTCCCCTCCCCTCCCCTCCACTTCCTTTCCCCTTCTTCTCCCTCCCCTTGCCCTTCTCCTCTAACATCTTCCCCTCTTCCCCTTTCTCCGTTTT
The DNA here is from genome assembly GCA_017312705.2 of Penaeus japonicus. NCBI lineage: Eukaryota > Metazoa > Arthropoda > Malacostraca > Decapoda > Penaeidae > Penaeus > Penaeus japonicus. The sequence goes on along the minus strand of BOPN01004062.1, from coordinate 49,885 downwards.
TTTCCTCTTCCCAATATTTTCCTTTCTCCCCCTTTCTTCCCGTTCCCCTCACCTTCACCTTCATTTTACCCACCTTTACTTCCTCCCCCCTTCCCTTTCTCTCTCCCCTTCCCTTTCTCTCCCCCCTTCCCTTCCTCTTCCCCTCCTTCTCCACTACCTTCCCCTCTCCCCTTCACCCCCTTCTCCTCTCCCTTCCACTCCCCCACCCCTCTTTGTCTCTCAGATTTTCACTTTGCTTTTTTTGTTTTTCATTTATTGTTCAGTATCATGTTCTTGCCTCTTTTTTAAATTCTGATTTTGCCCATGAGAGGGAAAGAGAGGGAGGAAGACGGGGGGAAAGAGAGAGAGGGGGGAGGGGGAGGGAGGGACAGAGGGGGGGGAGAGAGAGGGAGAGAGAAAAAGAGAGTGAGGAAAGCAAAAGAAAGAGATAGAGAGGGGGCAGGGAGAGAGAGAGAGAGAGAGATAGACGACAGTGAGAGAGAGAGAAAAAGAGAGAGATGACAGCGAGAGAGAGAGAGAGAGAGAGAGAGAGAGAGAAGAGCTGACTAGAAGGACAGATAAAATAGCAGAAAAAAAAACAAAAGTAAAACACAGAAGACGGAGAGCGGGTAGACAAAGAGGGGGGGGGGGGGGGTAGAAGTAGATGGACACTGTCAGGGCGGGGAGAGGGAGGGGAAGAGGGGGGTACGGGAGGACGGAGGCTCCTTCGGGATGGGGAGAGGGGAGGAGGGGGGTAAGGGAGGGGGATGACTTTACGTGGGGAGAAGGAGGATGGGGGAAGGGGAGAGGGAAGAGGGGAGGGGAGGGGGAAAGGGGGAGGGAGGGATGACACTGTCCCAGGTCTGATGTGGTGATACACTCAGGCCGGTATGTGACCACGTGGTTGGGCGGGGGTGGGGGTAGGGGGTGGGGGAGGTAAGAGGGGAGGGGAGGGGAAGGGGGAGGTTGTGACGACGGAAGGGTCAGTGGAGGTAAGGGGAGGGGGAGGGGGGGCTAAAGGATTCAAGATGAAGAGAAAAAATAAATAAATAAACATGAAAAGAAGAAGAGAGGAATATAGACAAGAGAAAATGTAAGAATAAAAGAAGAATTTTTAAAAAGGAGGAAAAGAAGAGAGAAAAATATAGAGGAGAGAGGAGGGGAGGGGGGGGGGAAGAGGGAGAGGATGACGGGGGGGTGGCTATGGAGAGGGGACAGATGGGGGGGAGGGGGGAGGGAGGGATGATGGAGCACCTGCACACACTTACGCTAGAACATTTCTAGACGGAATTTTTGTCCCTTCAGAGCGGGTCGTGGGTGATGAGGGGAGGAGGGGAGAGGGGGAGAGGGAGAGGAAGGGAGGAGGGAGGAGGGGGAGAGGGAGGAGAGGAGGGAGGGGAGAGGGAGAGGAAGGAGGGGAGAGGAAGGAGGGGGAGAGGGGAGAGGAAAGAGGGGGAGAGGAGAGGGGAGAGGAAGGGAGGAGGGGAGAGGGGAAAAGGGCAGGAGCTAACAGGAGGAAAGGGGAAGGAGGGGGAGAGGGGAGGGGAATGGACAGGAAGGTGGAAGGGGGAGGGGGATAACAGTAGGAAAGGGGAAGGAGAGGAGATGTCGGAAGGTGGGAGATGGGTAAAAGGGGGAGATGGGGTGAGAATAGGAGGTTAGAGGGGGAATGGGGGGTAGAGAGGAGAGGGGGAGGATGGGAAGGATAGGAGGGGTTAGGGGGGAAAAGGGTGAGATGAGGGGAAGAGGGGACGGAGTAGATAGGCAAAAGAGGGGGAGGGAAGATGATAAAAAGAGGGGAAGGGAGGGGAGAGTGTCACGCAAGATCAGTAAACATCCAGGATAACCTACATAAAAAAAAAAAAAAAAAAAAAAAAAAAAAAAAAAATAAGACAAATTGATTTTAAAAATATATATATATATATAAGATAAATAAAACAAAACAAACAACTAAAATCAACAACAACAAAAAAAATCCACAGTAAAACAAACCTTATAAACTTCATAAAAAAAAAAAAAAGAGCATCAGACATTCATTATCAGCGACGGGCGGGCGCGGGACAGGTAGGTTCCAGGACGACCCATGACACTCCCGTGGGCGTCCTGGCGAAGGGAATCCGAGGAACTCATAATTATTCATCTCTGAGGGACCTCGCGTATGGGCGCCATTGCTTTCCTTTCGTGGTTCTTTTTTGTTTTTTTGTTTTTTTTCATAATCTAATTTTCTTTCTTCGTTTTCAGTTTCTTCTTTTTTCGTTTTTCTTTTTTTCTTTTTCTTTACTTCTTTTATTTTTCTTTTTTTTGTTATCATTTCTTCTTCTTCTCCTCCTTCTTCTTCCTTTTTTTCTACGTCCATCTAGTACTAATTCATTCAGATTTATCCGTTGGGGAAAAATGTCCTTCCATCCCCCCCCCATTCCTCTACCCTCTCCCCCTCCTCCCCCAATCTTCCTACCCTCCTGCCCTACCCTCCCCCGTACCCTTCCCCTCCTCCCCACTGGACCCTATATCATCCTCCTCTTCCTCCTCTTTCTCTTCCTCCTCCTCCTCCTCCTCCTCCTCCGTAGAGAGCATTAAAAAGGACAAAAGCAAATTCCAACGAAGGGAGATATTATTCCCTTCATAATCGTTTCTTTTCATGGATATATATTCCAGGAAACCGAATTCAAGTCAATTTAGCGTGGTTATCACACTGGAGGGAAAACACGTTTCGTTGGGCGTTTGTTCCCCTCCCCCCTTCCCCTTATACCCTTTTGACCCCCTCTCCGATTGACCCTAACCCCCCCCCCCCTCCACTCACCCTAACATCCTCCACCATGCCTCCCCCCCCCCCTTCAGGCTGACCCGCGACAAGATCTGGATGTTTCGTGACGTTCGTGATGTATCGCGCCCCTTCCTTTCTCCCCTCCCCCTAACCTCCCCTCCCCCTCACTTCCCCTCCTTCCCCCTCCTCTTTTTCTCCTCCTCACCTCCTCTCCCCCTCAACTCCCCTCATCTTCCCTCCTTCCCCCTCTCTCTCTCCCCTCCCCCTCACTTCCCCTCTTTCCCCCTCACCTCACCTCCCCCTCACTTCCCCTCCTTCCCCCACACCTCCCTCCCCCTCACCTCCCCTCCTTCCCCCTCCTCTTTTTCTCCTCTCACCCTCCTCCTCCTCACCTCCCCCTCACGTCCCCTCCTTCCCCTTCCTCTTTTTCTCCTCTAACCCTCCTCCCTCCCCCTCTCTTCCTCCCCTCTCCCTCACCTCCCCTCTTCCCCCCTCCACTTTCCCTCCTCTCTCCTTCCTCCCCCTCCACTCTTCTCCCTTTCTCCTTCTCCCCTCCCTTCTCTCCTCTTCCTCCCCCCCCCCCTTCTCCCCTCTTTCCCTTCTCCCCCTTCCCCTCTTCATATTCTTCTGCCCCCCACCCCCTTCTGCTGCGTCTCTTGTTATCTCCTCTCCCAGCCCCCTCTTCTCCTCTCCATACCCCCTTCCCCCTTCCTCTTAATTCTCGCTTCCTCCCTTCCCCTCCCCCGGCCCCATCGCCTCTCCTCTTCCTCCCTTCTTCCCCTTTCATCTGTTTCTTCTCACTTCTATCTCCTCTTTTCTCTTCTTCTCCCCTCTTCTCTCTTCTCTTTTCTTTTCTCTCTTCTCTCTTCCCCTTTTCCTTCTTCCACCTTTTCTCTTTCCTCCTCGCCCTTGTTCCCTTTCTCTCCCCTTCTCCCTTTCTCCCTCCTTCCTTCTCCCTTCTCTCTATTCCCTAACAAGATGCCATTCATTCATAATTGGTCTTGACAGCTGTCAGTTTCACGTCACAGCCTGGCAATGAATGGTGAGTTGCCAATTACCAATAATGTCAACTGGTCATATGCAAACAAGGTTGGCAAAAAATCGTAATTACAAACAATAGCTTTTTGATTGATGGATTATAATCATTGTTGATTTGTTATGTTATTTATTATTTGCAATTGCTACGATACATTAAACCCAACAAAGACAACCAATGACAAAATGATCGATAAATATAGGAAAATCACAAAAACAACAATAACAAGTGAATCATAACAAGACCAAAACAGCTGTTACATCAGCTGATTGTTAGTCACATTTTTCAATCAGAAATATTACGGAGACATATCACCCTATCTCTTAATTTGTCTCTTTTTGCAAGTATGGTAATATTGACGATGTTGCAAATGATGATAGTTCTAGCAATGATGAATATCATGATAATAATGATGATAATGACAATAATAATGATAATTACGATAGCAATTAGAAATTATGAAAATAATGATAATGACTATGATGATAACAATAATACTGATGATACAAATAATAATTATTATTATGACAATTATGATATAATGATGGTAATAATAACAACAACAATAATAACATTGATAATAACAAAAATGTTTATAGTAATAATAATGATAATGATGATGGTTATCATTATCAATATAATTATTGTTGTTATTATCCTTATTATTACAATTATTATCATTATTATTATTACTATTATTATTATTATCATTATTATTATTATATTAATGTTATTATTATTATTATCATTATTATCATTATTATCATCATATTCATCATTATCATAATCCTTACTATCACTATTATCATTAGTATTATAATTTTCATAATGGTAATGATAATACTGATATTACCAATGATAATGATTATGATGATAACAATATTCAAAATATGACTAAGGATGTTAATATGATAATAATAATAAAAAACAATAGTAATAATAATAATAATAATAATAATGATAATAATAATGATAATAATAGTAATAACAATGATAATAATAATAATAATAATGACAATAGTAATAATAATAATAACATTAAATAATAATAATAGTAATAATAATGATAACAATGATAATAATGTTAAAAATAATAATAATGATAATAATAATGATAATGATAGTAATGATAATAATGATAATAATAATAATAATAATAATAATAATGATGATAATAATGATGATAAAAATAATGATAATAATAATAATAATAATAATAATCATCATCATCATCATAATCATAATCATAATAATGATAATAATAAAAATAATGATAATAATAACAATAATAGTAATAATAATGATAATAATAATAATATTGATAATAATGATAATAATAATAATAATATCAATAATATCAATAATATCAACAATAATAACGATGACGATGATATAAAAGATAACAATGACAATAACAATCTGAGTAAGTGGGAAAGAATGCCAACAAAGACAACAAAAACAACAACAACATCTAAACTAGAATTCCCAGACCCTCGCTGTATGACGTCACGGGGTCCCGGTCCTCCCACCAACACCAAAAAAAAAAAAAAATAAAAAAAATAAACAAATAAATATGGTAAATTGCGAGGCCGTGAGGGACTGAGATAAGGAAGAGATAACAGAGGAAGAAGGAGAGATAAGAGACACATGAGATGACGTCTGAGAGAGGATTATTAATGACGTGTTATTGAATTCCCCGGATAGAGGTTATTGGTGTTGTTGTTGTTGCATGATCAATATGATTAGTTTTATTGTTATCGTTGTTGTGTTCGTTATTATCAACATTAGTAGTAGTATTGCTAGCAATATCATTTTTCATGCAATTGTTCTTATGATGATCGGTATCATTATGGTTATCATTATCATCACTGTTTTAATGACATAGATATTGACTTTGATTATCATTAGTATTAGTGTTTTCATCATTAGTGCTGTTACCATTATCTTTTTATCAGTATTATCATATAACCATCATTATTACAATTATTATCAGGTTTTCATTATCTTTATCATCAGCAGCATTCCTAAGATAAAAAAGTAAACAATAAAAATATTACAAATAAAATCTTTATCATAATAAAAACTATATCCTTGTAAGGTCATCATTATGTTTATCAATTTTAATCCAAATAACAACGTCATCAATATAACATTACTGTCGATCTTATCACATAGATCACCCTCCCCCCCCACACCCCATCGACCATCACCCGAGAGGAGGAAGGAGGGAGGAGGGAGGAGGGAGAGGGAGGGTTGAGGGGGAATGCGAGGCGAGAAGGGAGGGAGGACGAGAAAGCGAAAAGAGGTGGGAAGGGAAGGAAAGGGGAAGAGGGGGGGAGGGAGAAGCGGAGGAGGAGTAAGGGTGAGGTGAGAGAGATGGGGAGGAAGGGGTAGAAGGGGGAGGGGTAGGGGAGGAGGAGGGCGAAGGGGAGGGGAGGAGAGGGGAGGGGAAGGAGAGAGGATAAGGGATAGGGGGGAGGAAGGAGAAGGGCAGGGGGAGAGAAGGAGAGGGTGAAGGGAAAGGCATGAGAGTGGTAAGTGTAGGTGGTAAGGTGAGGGGAGGAGAGGAGTAAGAGTAGGGAGAGGGGGGTAGGGGAAGGGAAGGGAAGGCCGACTGTCATTTCCTCTTGCCACATCTCTCTCTTTCTTAATAAAGATGCCAAGATGGTGGCCGTCTTTTGAGAAGGTCAGGTGTCATTATGTTGCAGTTTTATTCACCTCTCTCTCTCTCCCTCTCTCTCTCTCTCTCTCTCTCTCTCTCTCTCTCTCTCTCTCTCTCTCTCTCTCTCTCTCTCTCTCTCTCTCTCTCTCTCTCTCTCTCTCTCTCTCTCTCTCTCTCTCTCTCTCTCTCTCTCTCTCTCTCTTATTCAATTTATCTATCAATCTTTCTGCCGGTCTATCATTCTTAATTTTCCTTTTTCTCTCTTTCTCTCATCGTCTTTTCTTTTCTTAAATTTCCTATTCTTCTTCCATTGCCTTCTTCCTTTGTTTTTTCATCATTATCATTCTCCTCCTCCAACTCCTCCTACTCCGCCATCTTCTCATCATCATCCTCTTCTTCTTCCTCCTCCACACCCACCAGCCTCTTCCTTTTCCTCCTTCTCCTCTTCCTCTTCCCTCTTCTCTTGCTCCTCATTCACTCCCTTCTCCTCTCCTATTTCCATTTCGGCTTCATCCACCACCTCCCACCTCCTCCTCCTCCTCCTCCTCCTCCTCTTCCTCTTTCTTCTTCTTCTCCTTCTCCCTACTCCTTATCCTTCTTTCTAACCTCTTATCACCTTCTTATTCCCCTTCTCCATCACTTCCTCAACCTCCTCGCCTTCCTCTTCCTCTTCCTATTCCTCCTCCACCCCCTCCTCCTCTTCCTCTACCTCTTCCTATTCCTCCTCCACCCCATCCTCCTCCTCCTCCTCGTCTTCCACCCTCGTCCTCCTCCTCCTCCTTCTCCTCCTCCTCCTCCTTCTCATCCTCCTCATCCTCCTCATCCTCCTCATCCTCCTCCCCCACCCCCTCCTCCTCCTCCACCCCCTCCTCCCCCTCCTCTCCTCCTCCTCCTCCTCCTCCTCCTCCTCCTCCTCTTCCTCCTCCTCCTCCTCCCCCCCCTCC
>BOPN01004062.1:35000-40000 GCA_017312705.2 Penaeus japonicus | reverse complement strand
TGATAAAAAGAGAGATTGATTACTTTTTGAAAGAAAAATTATTTTGTTTTTGTGACCGGATATGTCTAGGATGGTTTCTATAGATTAATAGTACCGTTATTTATTACGTATGATAGATATGTATATATGTGTATATATATCCATATATGTATATATATATATATATATATATATATATAGAGAGAGAGAGAGAGAGAGAGAGAGAGAGAGAATTAAAGGTAGATAGGGGAAAAGCTAAGTAAATGAAGTATATATAGAAAGGTAAACATAGCAAAGTCGTTAGACAGAGCGAGCGAAAAGGGAATCAAACGACAGAAAAAAAAGAAAAAGCCACAGACCCAACGACGCGAACCAACAACATAACACGACACGACAATAACGTTATCCAAAACATTTGCAAGAAACGACCGGTAGTGGCACAGTTCGGTGGCCATGAAGTAACAGTCAACCTCTCCCTCCTCCCTCACCCCCCTCCCTCTCTCCCTCCTTCACCCCCCCCCCCCCACACCTTCTTACCTTCTCACCTCCCTTCCGTCCCTCGACCCTCCCTCAACCCCTAACCTCTTCCATCACCCCTGCCGAGACTCTGCTATATCAAGGTCGCGCTGCAGATTGCTGTCTCTGGGTCTTGAGCTTTCGCCGTCTCTGTTGAGGTGGAGGCTGGCCTACGCAAACGCATACAAACATGTATACACGTACATATACATATATATGTGTGTGTATGTATGTATATACATATATATATATATGTGTGTGTGTGTGTGTGTATGCATATATGTGTGCGTGTGTGTGTGTGTGTGTGCATATATACTCTACTTACATTTATGCGATTATGCAATTTTACCTCCAGTCTACCTAACCCCCCTCTCCGCTTACCCTCCCCCCTCACCCCCCCTCACCCCTCCCCTCACCCGGTCGTCTCCTCTGACCAGCAAAAGTGCTGAGTCACGGCAAAGCGTTCGGTGTCGAGCAGGTACACGTCGGCACTGCATGTCAGCCCGCGTGATTGACATCTGCACCTGTTTGTGTCTGTCTGTCTGCCAGGCTGCTTGACAGTGTCTCTGGGTTTGCTGGTCAGCATTTGTTTGATTTTCTTGTTTGTTTGTTTTCACTTCGTTATTTGTTTTTTGTCGTTTTTCTCTTTTCTTTTTCTTTAACTGGGTGGAATATTCGAATCATTTTTTTGTTTGTTTGTTTGTTTGGGTGGAAACTCCAACGGGGAGGATGTCATGATCTTATTTGAGCGAGAGAGAGAGAGAGAGAGAGAGACCAGGCAGACAGATATACAGACAGAAAGGCAGACAGATAGATAGACAGAGAAAAGAAAACTAATAGACAGACAGACACAGAGAGAAGTGCTGAAAAGTGTAAGATAAAATGTTAGAATCATTAAGCCGACGCTTAATATCTTAATATTCTTCAGGCAACTAAACCAAATTGTTCAGAGGTTCAAGGTACTATTAAAACGAGTTCTTTTAAGGACTCGCTGTAACTCGCACATCGTCAGTGTCCGTGGAACAATGTGCATCTTTTCTGACCGTTTTTTTCGGCATTTGTGTGGATTCCAGACGTGTGTTTCCGGAATTGTGTTTGTAAGAGTGTTTGTGCTTGCTTGAATCTGTAAGTGTAAATGTCTTATCATTTCGTTAACGACGTATTTGCAGTTCTTCATCTTTCTTGACTTTGACGTTGTGTGTATGCCTTACTAGACACTTGTGTTTTCTTAGAGACTAATCTGTTTTTAACCTTTTTACACATGGCTACTTTCCTTACCGCGAGAGTATGGCTTTTTTTGGCACAGTGACCGTGCCTGCCACCGGAGGAAAGGAGGGGGGAGGGTGGGTGTGGAAAGGTCGCATGGCAGCCGTGCATGATTGGGAGTGAGGGGGGGAGGGGGGAGGGGGGAAAGGGAAGGCGAGAGAGTTACGTCACCAATTTGGCGACGGTTGCCACTGCGAGGCTGTGGTTGATAGTGCGAATAAAGTGGTTGAGACAATTACGAAGGATAGGAGAGGTGGTAATATATCTTGCTATTTATGGCCTTTTTTCTTTCTTTCTTTCTTTTCGTCTTTTTTCTTTTTTTCGTCTTCTCTTCTTTCGTTCTACCATCGTGCTGAGACGGCGTTGAATTTCCTTAACCCCCTAAAATAGGTTTCAGTTCGGGTGTTATTCGCACTGCATCGACCAGCGCGGAGAAAGGATCTCACGCAAGGCGAAGCAAGTCAAGCGAGCGTTTCGAACCGAATTGAAAACGAATTCGTGTTTCGAAATAGTGTTTCAAGTTTTTCTTTTTTTCTCTCGGCTGAGTTTTATCACATTTCATTCACGCAAGTAAAATTTAACAAGAAATTAGAGATTACATGATCAGCGGTCGTAGGAAAATACAGAGGAATATATTTTTTTTTAAGTGAAGGGAAGTAAGCTGTCAGGTTTACTCATAAAAATCGTAAATTAATGAAAATAACAATGATTAATAAATTGATCCCAGATGATGCACGTGTCACGAGCTCTTGTTAGAAAGGTTTACAATATATTTATCTATACGTGATTACCTTAACTGCAAGAGGAAATGATGATGGTGATGCTTATATTATATTTCAACATAGATGCAATAATCGCAATAACATTAGGTTTGACAAATGACGATAGCAATGATGATAACATTGCACATTATCATACAGAAATACACCAATGACAGTAATACCACAAAAATATATATGCAAACAGAAAAAAAAAGTTTTCCCTCCCAAAAAAATAAAAAATATATATATACATTCTTATATAATATATATATATATATATATATATATATATATATATATATATATATATATATGTGTGTGTGTGTGTGTGTGTGTGTGTGTGTGTGTGTGTTTGTGTGTGTGTGTGTGTGTGTGTGTGTGTGTGTGTGTGTATGTATATATATATATATATATATATATATATATATATATATATATATATATATATATATAAATATATATATATATATATATATATATACATATACATATATACATATATACATATATATAATATATATATATATATATATATATATATATATATATATATATATATATGTATATGTATATATATATAAAGTGAATGTGTGTGAATGTGACTGTTGTGGGAGTATTCGTGGAAAACGGTGTGTGTGGGGAAGGAGGTGGGGGGGGGGGGGGGGGTGATGAGGGGGAAAGGTGTGATTGTAGGTGAAGGCCACGTGTGCGTATCAGCGTGTGTGCGTGTGTGTGTGTGTGTGTCTTTCGTCCGGTTTGGTGCGTATATATGTGTATGTGTGTTTGTGACGCAGCGAACGAGAATCAACGTACATTCTTGATGTATACGATAGAGACACCAATACTCACACACTTATAAATAAAATAAAGTACTTAACACGAGTGCAAACGAGTACAAAGTATGTGAAAGTGTGAAAGAGAGGAGAAAGAGAGAGAGAGAGAGAGAGAGAGAGAGAGAGAGCGAACGAGAGCGAGAGAGAGAAAGAGATAGAGACAGAGAGAGAAAGAGAGAGAGACAGAGAACGACAGAGAGAGAGAGCGAACGAGACCGAGAGAGAGAAAGAGATAGAGACAGAGAGAGAGAGAGAGAGACAGAGAACGACAGAGAGAGAGAGCGAGCGAGAGAGGGAGAACGAGCGAGAACGAGAGAGAGAGAGAGAGAGAACGAGAACGAGAACGAGAGAGAGAGAGAGACAGAGAGCGAGCGAGAGAGCGAGCGTGAGATAGAGAACGAGCGAGAGAGTGAGAGAGAGAGAGAGAGCGAGACAGAGAGAGAGAGAGAGAGCGAGCGTGAGAGAAAGAGAGAGAGACAGACAGAGAGAGAGAGAGAAAGCGAGAGAGAGAGAGACAGAGAGCGAGCGTGAGATAGAGAACAAGCGAGAGAGTGAGAGAGAGAGAGAACGAGCGAGAGAGAGAACGAGAGAGAGAGCGAGAGAGAGACAGAGAGAACGAGCGAGAGAGAGACAGAGACAGAGAGATAGAACGAGAACGAGCTAGAGAGAGAGAGAGAGAGTGAACGAGCGAGAGAGAGAGAGTGAGAGAGAACGAGCGAGAGAGAGAGAGAGAGAGAGAGGAAAGCGTGCATGAACTCCGTCCTTGCAGCTGCGACGTCATTCCATTTCACGCACATTTAACTCGTGTGTCATTATGTGTCAGTACGTCATTTATGTCAGTCATTATCATATATTTCCCATCTCCTCCCATCGCTTTGTATCTCGCCTGTTTTTTTGTTTTTTGTTTTTTTCGGTTGGTTCTCTCTATTTATCTGTCTCTATCTAACTCTATCTCGCTCTCGCTCTCTCTCTCTCTCGCTCTTTCTCTCTCTCTCTATCTGTCTATCCGTCTATCTCTCTCTCTCTCTCTCTCTCTCTCTCTCTCTCTCTCTCTCCCTCTCTCTCTCTCCCTCTCTCTCTCTCTCTCTCTCTCTCTCTCTCTCTCTCTCTCTCTCTCTCTCTCTCTCTCTCTCCCTCTCTCTCTCTCTCTTTTCCTCTCTCTCTCTCTCTCTCTCTCTCTCTCTCTCTCTCTCTCACTGTATGCCCTCCCGTACAAAGGGAAAAAATCAAGTTGGAATATAATTAGTGGGCGGAAGTTGCCACTTGGGATGTTTATTTATTTATTTATTCTTTTTTAAGGAAGACAGATAAATATATATACATATATATATATATATATATATATATATATATATATATATATATATATATATATATATATATATATATATATATTTATATGTATATACATATATATATATATATATATATATATATATATATATGTATGTATATATATACATACATATATACATATATATATATATTAATGAAGAGAGGTATCCAAGCGACACAAACAAACAAACAGAAGAACAGACAGAGAGGCAAAGACGTAAAAAACAAAAAAATGGGATAAGGAACATGAAAGAGAGAGAGAAAAAAAAAAGACACGATCATCTCTCTCTCTCTCTCTCTCTCTCTCTCT
>BOPN01004062.1:20000-27500 GCA_017312705.2 Penaeus japonicus | reverse complement strand
ATGAAAGAGAAAGAGGGAGGGAGAGAAAGAAAATAAAAGAGAGTGGGGAGAGACAGAGGGAGGGAGGGAATGAGAATGAGAGATAGAGAGAGAGAGAGAGAGAGAGAGAGAGAGAGAGAGAGACAGAGAGATAGACACATACATACAGACAGACAAGCAAAGAAAGGCTAAAAAAAAGGAAAACAAGAGTTAGAGATCCCCGCATAGGTGGAGATAGGGAGGGGGAGGGAGGGAGGGGGAAGAAGGGGAGGGAGAGAGTGGAAAAGGGAGGGAATCGAGAGTAGGGGAGGTTGGAGGTTGCGGTGGGGTGGTGGGGGGGGGGAAGGGGGAAAGGAAGGGGGGGAGGTCACTAGAGTGTCACTAACGAGTGGAGGCAAAAACTGGACCCAACTTCCGGTGGTCTCGGTGCCATCGGGCCAGAGGTGAACTATTCGAGGGGGGGGGGGAGGCAGACACACACAGGCATAGGATAGATAGATAGATAGATAGATTGATTGATAGGTAGATAGTTAGGTAGGTAGGTAGGTAGGTAGCCAGATAGAGAGAGAGAGAGAGAGAGAGAAAGATAGAGAGTAAGAGAGAGAGAGAGGGAGAGAGAGAGAGAGAGAGAGAGAGAGAGAGAGAGAGAGAGAGAGAGAGAGAGAGAGAGAGAGAGAGAGAGAGAGAGAGAAAGAAAGAGAGAGAGTAAGAGAGAGAGAGAGAGAGAGAGAGAGAGAGAGAGAGAGAGAGAGAGAGAGAGAGAGAGAGAGAGAGAGAGAGAGAGAGAGAGAGAGAGAGAGAGAGAGAGAGAGAGTGAGAGAGAGAGAGAGAGACAGATAGAGACAGAGACAGAGAAAGAGAGAGAGAGAGAGAGAAAGAGAAAGAGAGAGAGAGAGAAAGAGAAAGGGAGAGAGAGAGAAAGTGAGAGAGAGAGAGACAGACAGAAAGACAGAGAGAGAGTAAAAGAGAGAGAGAGAGCTAACAGATAAAGACAGTGAGAGAGACTGAAGAATGGAGATGAAATACAGACAGACAAACATCCCGACACAGAGAAAGGAGAGAGAAAGTGACCAAGTAAACACAGACAAAGTTTCATAGCAAATTCATAAAATAATAAATATAACTAATAAAAGATAAGAATAAATATATTGTAAAAGGTAATGAACTGACATAGAGATGAAAAAATAGAATCTAGAATAGAATTAAAAATAATTTTTCTATGAAGAACACAAAGAGGTTGATATTTGAAAACACGAAATAATAAAATAAAAATAAAAATTAAAAAAACATCTCATCAGTCTATATCTTTATCTAATTTTGACCATCAATATTAGCACTGAATTCCACAATGCTTACATCACATTATATAAAAACTGGCCGTGTATTAATGCTACCTTCATAATCACAATAAAAGATAATTAGCAACATCATCTTCACTAACAATCAATCCAATAATTACGGTTATTGATTATCATAATTATCATAATGACCATAGTAATCATCATTATAATTATCATAATCATAATCATAATTATTAATCATCATAATTATCATAATGATCATAGTAATCATCATTATCATAATCATAATCATAATTATTAATTATCACAATTATCATAATGATCATAGTAATCATCATTATAATTATCATAATCATAATCATAATTATTAATTATCATAATTATCATAATGATCATAGTAATCATCATTATAAATCTTATTATCATAATTATCATAATTATCATAATGATCATAATAATCATTATAATTATAATCAATCAAGACTTTTAATAACCAGCGAATCAATCCTATATCGTGCAACATGAGACCGAATTGCAAGTACCATTACGAAATATAATCGCGACCCAAACCGATATTAAATCATAACAAAGTTCAGTCAACAAAGCCTTATAAGTGATGATTAATCTTTAATAAAATAATAATAATAATAATAACGGGGAAGAAGACCAGAAGAAAAGGGAATATTTCATCCTTGAAGACAAACGTTTAATCGCAAAAACAGGAGGAACTCGCCGGCATGCAAAAACAATATGGCGGACCTTCAAGGATAACGGGTCTATATCCAAGAAAAACAAAGAGAGAGAGAAAGACTGGGGCAGAGGAAGAGAGGGGGAGAGGGAGAGAGGGAGAGGAAGAGAGGAAGAGAGGGGGAGAAGGAGAGAGAGAGAGGAAGAGAGGAAGAGAGGGGAGAGGGAGACAGACAGAGAGAGAGAGAGAGAGAGAGAGAGAGAGAAATAGACAGTCATAAAGAGAGAGAGAGAGAGGGAGAGAAAGAGAGAGAGAGAGAGAGAGAGAGAGAGAGACAGAGATAAAGAGAGAGAGGGAGAGAGAAAGGGAGAGAGAGAGAGAGAGAGAGAGAGAGAGAGAAAGAGACAGACATAAAGATAGAGAGAGACAGAGACAGAGAGAGAGAGAGAAGAAAAGACGCAGAAACTCCCCCAGGTATAAATGAATGTCATTTCATTTTTTTTATTCCTCTTTCCTTTACTCTATCCATTTGTTCTTTCTTTTTCTTTCTTCTTTTCTTTTTTACCTTTATATTTTCTTTCTTTTTCTATTTGATCCTAACGTGAGGCAGATTTTTATCAGCTGTTCGCCCTTTTTTTCGTCTTTGTTGCACGGTCTCGAAAATATATATAGTAAGTTGTGTATCTACGTGTTTATAAATGTGTTGGGGGTGGGGGGGAGGGGGGCTGTGTATAACGTGAGTAAGTGTCTGTGAGTGTGTGTGTTTCTTTTTCACTCATAATAGATGTTAAACTAACACATATACAATGCATATACACAAATACACATACATAAAGCGCATAAAATGTCATAACACACAACATACACAAAACAAACAACATACTCGACGCATACAACACACACAATACCTACACCATAAACAACATATCCAACTCACACACCACATACAACATACACAACACAACACACACACACAGCACATCCACCATCCAAAACACATCCATCACACACACACACACCACATCCAACACATACAGCACACAAACACAGCAACTTCATAACCCGGATGTTAACTCTAGAGATAACCCATAAAGATAAAGACCTCAGCTTATCACCCTTATCAAGGTTGGTAGCGTTATGTTGGCTACTGCTTCTTTGCATTCACTGTAGAAAACACTCTGGCTCTTTTTTTTTTTTTTTTTTTTTTTTTTTTTTTTTTTGCATTCGTTTGAGAAAATAGGTTTAGATGTCTAAATGTTTCGTCATTGTGAATGGGTGGTTGTATTTTTTTTTTCTTTTTTTCTTCCTTCTCTGTGTATCTGTGTGCTTGTTTATCTATCTGTCTGTCAATCTACCTATCTATTAACTTATTTCTCTGTCTATTTATCTATCTCTCAATTTATTTATGTATGTAGGTATGTATGTACATATATCTCTATACATTTGTGTATTAGTATAACTATCTATCTATCTATCTATCTATATCTATACATATCTATATATATATATGTGTGTGTGTGTGTGTATCTATCTATATATCTATCTATCTATCTATCTATCTATCTATCTTTATATATATATATATATATATATATATATATATATATATATATATATATATATATATATATATATATATATATATATGCATATATATGTATATATATATATATATATATATATATATATATATATATATATATATATATATATATATATATATATATATATATACATATATATACATATATATATATATATATATATATATATATATATATATATATATATATATATATATATGTATATATATATATATATATATATATATATATATATATATATATTAACTTATTTCTCTGTCTATTTATCTATCTCTCAATTTATTTATGTATGTAGGTATGTATGTACATATAACTATCTATCAATCTATCTATCTATATCTATACATATCTATATATATATGTGTGTGTGTGTATCTATCTATATATCTATCTATCTATCTATCTATCTATCTATCTTTGTATATATATATATATATATATATATATATATATATATATATATATATATATATATATACATAGTACAGATAGATAGACTGATAGATATACACATTTACTATCTCTCTCTGTCTCTCTCTCTCTCTCTCTCTCTCTCACTTTCTCTCTCTCTCTTCTCTCTCTCTCTCTCTTTCTCTCTCTCTCTCCTCTCTCTCTCTCTCTCTCTCTCTCTCTCTCTCTCTCTCTCTCTCTCACTTTCTCTCTTTCTCTTCTCTCTCTCTCTCACACTTTCTCTCTTTCTCTTCTCTCTCTCTCTCTCGTTCTCTCTCTCACTGCATCCGTCCATAAAGGTTTGAATTCCTCCGCCTAGATAAGTTAGAAACAGACTAAACAAAGCAATGATAGTCAGATAGACAAATAGATCTTCCATCGCCTCCTCCTCCTCCTTCCTTCTCCTCTCTTTCACTCTCTTCCTCCTTCCATTCGTCTCTCTCCTTCCACCCAACTCCTCCCCCCTCCTCCCTCCCCATGTGATGAAGAGGCCACGCCCACTCGCCCAGTAGCGGGCCTGGGAACTGGACCCCCGGCAGGGTTTTAGGACACTGGACACTGTGCAGGCCTCCCGCTTCTCTCGCCCCTTTTTTCTTTCTTTCGTAGTGCAACGCTGTAGAGGTGTTGTTTGTGAACGTTTGAATATGTATATATATATATATATATATATATATATATATATATATATATATATATATATATATATATATATATATATGTATGTATGTATGTATATATATGTGTATATATATATATATATATATAATATATATATATATATATATATATATATATATATATATATATATATATATACATATATATATATATATGTATATATGTATATATATATATATATAAATATATATATATATATGTGTACTGTGTGTGTGTGTGTGTGTGTTTAATCATCAATGTTCTTTTTCAGTAATTCAACAGGAAATTATCAGATTTTAGTCAGATGTGTGTGTGTATATATATAAATATATATATATATATATATATATATATATATATATATATATATATATATATATATATATATATAAACATATATATACATACAGTGTGTGTATATATAAAGAGGGAGAAGAGCGAATCCATCGAAAAAAATAATCAAAAGAAAAATTCCCCCCTCCCCCCCAAAAAAAAAAACACAACACGAGATGAGAAATCTTTTTTCAAAAATATATTAGCGAAAGGGAAGGCGGATGGGGAAAAAAAGATAATTAGTGAGAGATGGAGGCTTATGACGCGGAGGCAAACCGGCGGATCCCAGAGGAAATCATTTTAGTCGAGCCAAGGTTGAACGCGGGAAAAAGTCGCTGTCATTTCCTGCGCTGGGCGGGGTGACCAGGGTGGGGGGGAGGGGGAGGGGGAGAGGGATGAGGAGGGAAGGGAAGGGGTGAGAGGGAGGGGAAAGGGAGGGGGATTGG
Source organism: Penaeus japonicus (assembly GCA_017312705.2). Classification (NCBI taxonomy): domain Eukaryota; kingdom Metazoa; phylum Arthropoda; class Malacostraca; order Decapoda; family Penaeidae; genus Penaeus; species Penaeus japonicus. Next base: position 22,042 of record BOPN01004062.1, on the reverse strand, counting down.
AAAGGGAAGGGGAGGGATGAGGAGGGAAGGGGTGAGAGGGAGGGAAGGGGTGAGAGGGAGGGAAGGGGTGAGAGGGATGGGAAAGGGAGGGAGGGAAGGAAGGGGCGAGAGGGAGGGAAGGGGAGGGAGGGAGAGATGGTGGAAAGGGTGAGGGAGAGAGGAAGAGGGAAGCGGTGGAAGGGGAAAGAGGGAGATAAGAACAGAGGAGGGAGTGGAAGGTGGGAGGGGGAAGGAGCGAGGAAAGAGAGGGAAGAGAGAAAGGAGGAGGGGAGAGACGAGTAGGAGGGGAAATGGGAAGGAAGAAGGGGAGGCAAGAGGGAAACAGAAAGACGGAGAGAGAGATAAGGAGGCAAAAGATGAAAGGGGAAGGGGAGCAGGGAGAGATAAGATAGAAAGAGTGATAAAGAGAGAAAGAGAAGGCGGGTAGGGAAGGCGAGAGAGAGAGGGGGAGGGGGCGAGAAAGACAGAGAGAGGTGGGAGGGAGTGAAGAAAGAGAGGAAAAAAGAGAGGGCGTGTTAGATATATCACTTTTTTTTCTTTCCTTCTTTCTTTCTTTAAGTCAAACTTCCTCTTCTTCAACTTCGTGTTTCCTCTCCTCCTCCTGGAAACTTCAACGCCTTGTAAATAGTTATCTTCCACATAGCAACGTACACACAAAGTTTCCAATATCCTAATATATCTAAAAATAAATATATAGACCATTCCTACTTCAATATAACTATAGTTAAAAAATAACGATAAGAAAGATGAAAAATACAGGAATGTATTTCGCATAAATCATCAAAGTAATTTTCAATGCATATGCAATCATAGTAAGGACATTGCAATTGTTATGTATTCATTAACTTCCAAAGTGTTCGTGTTATTATAGTGATGAGGCCTTGATTTGTGTCCCAGTGTGATACGGGAGATTAAATACACTTTCCCGTGTGTCATTAAGCGCTAATTACTTTCGCCTCATTAACTTAATGGCGGATTTAATTGCTTTCGTTTTCAATACGAGGGGCGGATATTTGTCTTTGGTTTCACGAAGTTAAAAAGTAGAACAAAAATCAATTTTTGATTGTGTGTTTCTCTCTCGCCCAGACGTTTAGGGAAATACTGGAAACACACATATTCATTCATGCGCGTGTACATGCACACACACACACACATTTACCCACACATAAATTCACGTACACACATACACACACACACACACACACACACACACACACACACACACACACACACACACACACACATCACACATATATATATATATATATATATATATATATATATATATATATATATATATATATATATATATATGTATATATATATATATATATATATATATATATATATATATATATATATATATATATATATATATATATATATTATATATATATATATATATATACGCACGTATATAAACACGTGTGCATTTGCATGTGTTCATCAATTCCTAATCGAGACTCCACTGTCCTTAAAGACAGATTAATCGAAACTAAATAAATCCCCGAAACTTTCACAAACACACACACAAAAAAAAAAAAAAAAGGATGAAACGAGAGGATTCGAAACCAAAAGTGGCAAATCGAGTCTCATTCCGAAAGGCAATCAAATCCCCCAAGCTATAAAACGCACACTCTCGAACGAGTCTATAATTACCTTTAAAAACTGCTTGTAAATTCATCCGGAGGGATTGCATAACTGTGCACTTCGAATGAAATTAAGAAATGAGAGAAAAAAAATACAAAAAAAGAAATTAAAAAATGAAAGAAGAACAAGTAATCGTGAAGTATTTAGATTAACAACAGGTGTGGAAAGAGCAGTGACTTTTGAGATCTTTATAATCCAGATACACTCGAGGTTTTTCTTTCGGCGATGAGCGAAATTATGATTAAGATTAAGTGTTCGAAAGGAGAAACATATTTTAATATATCCGTTGCCTTCCTTTTTCTTTTAATTTTATTTGTCCAATTTTATCATTTAATTTTATCTTATCTATTTTGCTCGTTTTTCCGTTGTTTTTTATCTATCTTTTATAACTT
>BOPN01004062.1:12500-15000 GCA_017312705.2 Penaeus japonicus | reverse complement strand
CCTTCTCCTCCTTCTTACCCTCCTATTCCTCCTCCTCCTTCTCCCCCTACATTTCTCCCTCCTCCTCCTCCTCCTACTCCCCCTCCTTCTCCTCCTTCTCCATCTCCTTCTCCCCCTCCTTCTCCCTCCTCCTCCACCTCCTCTTCCCCCTCCTTCTCCCTACTCCTTCGTCTAGATATGGCCAAGGAGGATTTTACACGATCGTGAACCTCAGCGCATGAATGATTATCAGCATCTTACGTCTGACTTAAGTGTGTTCATTTGTCTTCTTTCCTCGCTGTCGCCGAACGAGGGTCACTGGCTCGTCTTGCAAGATGGGGGGGGGGACGGGGGCGGGGGAGGGAGTGTGTGGGTGTGGGTGGATGGAGGATAGGGGGAGGTAAGGGGGAGTGGGAGGATGGTTGGGGAGAGGTGGAGAGGGGGAGTGGGAGGATGGGGGGGAGGTGGAGGTGTGGATGGGGAGTGGGTGGATGGGGGAGTGGGAGGATGGGGGGAGGTGGAGGAATGGTTGGGGGAAGGGGGTAGTGGACTGGGAGGATAGTGGAGGAGGAAGGGGAGGTGGAGGTTGGGGGAAGAGAGAGGAGAAGGCATGTATTTGGGAAGAGGAGGGGGGAGAGGGAGAGGAAGAGAAGGAGGTGGGGGAGTTGGGGGGAGAATGGGGAGGTGGAGACAAGGATGGAGGAGGAAGAGGTAGAGGGAGGCAAGGAGAACGTGAAGGTAGAAAAGGTAGTAAAAGAGAAAGGAGGAGAAGCGAGAAGGAGGAAGAGGAAGAAGTATAAAGAGAAGGAAGGGACGAGGGAAAAAGATAGGGGAGGTGGTGTAGGGAAAGAGAAAGGAAGGGGTAAAGAGGGAAAACGTGGAGACAAGAAGACAGAAGGAGTTAACAAGCGACATGGAAAGACGATGTTTAGGGGGAAAGGGAGAGGGGGAGGGGGGGAAAGGGGAGGAGGGCAGGGGTATGGATCTCAAGAGAATGAAAGGGGACTTGGGAACGAGGGTATTTGAGGGGGAGGGGGGGGAGGAGCGAAGGAGGGGGGAAGAGGGGGGGATGAAGAATGGCGTGAATCTTAGTCATTTGCATCCCAGAAGGATCGCGATGTTGAAGGATATGCTGAGATAAGGTCTTTAATGCTAAGAGAAAAGAAGGAAAAAATAAGATGAGGTCCAAGAGGAAGAGGAGGCCAAGAGGAGAACTTCTCACGCAGCATCCTGGAGGAATCGAAGACGAGGAGGACTCTCAAAAATAATGAAAAAATAAAAAAGATAATAAATAAATAAATGAATAAATAGATAAATAAATAAATAAAGGATTTTGAAAAGGAATCTCTGAGAGGTCGGCGTCGCAAGAGGAAGCCAAGAGGCGGCAAAAGAGGACAAGAGCATTTTGAAGAGCTCGGCTTGGTGCAGGTCGCGAGAGAAGAGCAAGAGGAGGGCAAGAGGCCATGCGGAGGCGCCGAGGCCCTCGGGCCCGAAGGGGGTACTCACCGAGCATCTTGGAGAGGTCGGCGTTGTGCAGGTCGGGGTTCTCGTCGGCCAGCTTCTTGCGCTCCACCTTCGCCCACACCATGAAGGCGTTCATGGGCCGCCGGATGCGGTGCTCCCGCCGCGCCTTGTCGCCGCCGCCCCTGGGGCCGCCCACGCCGCCGCCCGGCTCCCAGCGGGGCCCGCCGCCCCCGGGGTACGGCTCCGGCCCGCGCGGGTGGGGGTGGTGGCCGGGGTGGGCGTGCGTGAGGGTGTGCGGCGACGAGTGCTGGGGGTGTAGGTGGGGGGGCAGCAGGGGCGAGGAGGGCACGCCGCCCCCGTACACCAGGCCGCCCGCGTGCGCGCCCGCGGGGTGCATGTTCCTGAGGGGCGCGGAGGCGAGGGAGCACTCGAGCGGGGGCGCGAGGGAGGCGCTGGGGTAGCCGCCCCCCATGAGGCCCCCGCCGTGCCCCGGGTAGTGCGGAGCGCCGCCCTCGGGAAGGTGGCCGCTCATGGGCGTGGGAGTCACGTTGTCGTTGAAGTCGAGGTGGGCGTGGGCGGGGGAGGGGGCGGCGACGCCCACGGAGGGGAGCCCGAACCCAGCCAAGGAGCACTCGCCTGGAGGGGGAGGCGTGACGTCATTAGGGGTGCTTGGTTGCTTGTGTCTGTGTCTGTGTGTCTGTGGGATCATGATAGATTATCTATTCTGATTTGTGTGTGTGTGTGTGTGTGTGATTACAGAATATTTATTCGTAAATACACCAGTTATACATAGGTAATTCAAAACCTGATATATTTTCGTATCAACAAAAGTCACAACAGATGCTCTTCCTAAAAAAAAAGAAAGAAAAAACTCAAACCATTCAAAACAAATACGCAGACAAACAAACAAATATCTGTCAACAAATGGCAACATCCTGAGAACAAGGAGATGAACGATCAAGATACAAACGAACAAATTAAACTCGCGCCGTTAATCAACAGATACATCACCTGATAATCATTAAATCCCCTCGTTAAAACCAGGTATTTAATAGCG
>BOPN01004062.1:0-7500 GCA_017312705.2 Penaeus japonicus | reverse complement strand
CCAGGACTTAGAGGGTGTGGAACTTGTTTGGGGATGGATCTTCCCGTTGGCTATTTAAGAGTGAGAGAGAGAGAAATAGGGAGAGAGGGAGAGGGAGAGGGAGAGGGAGAGGGAGAGGGAGAGGGAGAGGGAGAGGAGAGAGGGAGAGAGAGAGAGAGAGAGAGAGAGAGAGAGAGAGAGAGAGAGAGAGAGAGAGAGAGAGAGAGAGAGAGAGAGAGAGAGAGAGAGAGGCAATGGCAGCAACAGAGAGAAAGAGAGAGAGAGAGAGAGATAGGCAATGACAGAGAAAGAGAGAGAGAGAGAGAGAGAGAGAGAGAGAGAGAGAGAGAGAGAGAGAGAGAGAGAGAGAGAGAGAGAGAGAGAGAGAGAGAGAGAGAGACAGAGAGAGAGAGAGAGAGAGGCAGTGACAGAGAGAGAGAAAGAGAGAGAGAGAGAGAGAGACAGAGACAGACAGAGAGAGAGAGAGAAGCGAGGAGCGTGAGGGGAGTTGGTATAAAACTTAACACAGAGGCAAGATATGCACATAAAATCTTAAACATTGCCAGACATACAAACAAAAAGTAAAAGACAAATCTAAAGAAAAAAAAGAGAGAGAAAGAAATAGAATAAACAAGAGGGAGAAACAGAATAAACAAGAGAGAGAAACAGAATAAACAAGAGAGATAAACAATAAACAAGAGAGAGAGATAGAATAAACAAGAGAGAGAAACAGAATAAACAAGAGAGAGAAACAGAATCAACAAGAGAGATAAACAATAAACAAGAGAGAGAAACAGAATAAACAAGAGAGAGAAACACAACCAACAAATACCACAGCCATTACAAGAGAGGAAGAGGGATTGCAAAGGAGGAGAGAGGCAGATTTGTACCCACTCCAGGATTCCCACGAGAACAGCTTTTAACGTTGGGACTTCAAACGATGCGAGAGCCGCGGTTGCAACGGAAGCTCCTGGCCCAAGCATTCGGACAACGTGCTTCAGTGTTGAAACATTTCCGGGGGCGTGAAGCTACGGGAGGAGCTGTTCGTATGTGGAGGATGTGACTACGAGGCAGTGGTAACATATTTATGTTTGAGATGCAAAGAGAGTATATATGTAGAGGGAGGGGGAGGGGGGAGAAGAGAGAGAGAGAGAGAGAAAGAGAGAGAGAGAGAGAGAGAGAGAGAGAGAGATGGAAAGAAAGAGAGACAGGCAAACAGAGAGAGAGAGAGAGACAGAGATGATAATTCAATTTCTTATTTATCAACTATCTTTTTTATTGATTCAATTATCAGCCTATCTATCAATCTATATGTTGATGTATTTGCCTATGTGTCTCCTTGTCTCACTGTATGACTGTTTTATCTCCCCATCTTTCTACAAATCTAGTAATCTGTCTATCTATCTATTCATCTATCCATCTATCTATCTCTTAAACTACATTGCCAGGTACCTGCCTAAAGACGCCTACCCCCCCCCCCTTACCCCGCCTCGCTCCCCTCCGAACCTCCTTACGCCCCACCCCCTTCCTCCCATCCCTCCCCTCCGGACTCCCCCCTCCTCCCCCTCCCCAACCCTCCCCCCTCCGTGCTTCCTGCAAGAAGACGCGTCGACATAACAACGATGATGATGATGATGATGATAAGTGATGCTTCGTGAGTGACAGACAACACGAAACGTCGGATGAATAATGAATGAGCGAGTGAGATGAGGATGCTTCTAAACGACGCAACATCCCCCCCCCCCCCCCCCCCCCAACCCCCCCAACCCCCCGTCTCCATCTCGACCCCTTGCCGACGTCGCCCCCAGCAGGCAGTGACGAAGATGGGCGGCTGAGGGTGGCGGCCGCTTGTCCATCTGCCAGCCTGTCATGAGCTGCCAGGGACCGGTCTCGGGGCGGGTGCCATGCCAGGGTGTCATGCAGTGTATGTGTGTGTGAGGGGGGGAGGGGGAGGTGCCATGGCCTGCGCAGGATGACGTGTTTTGTGAAGGGAGAGTTATAAAGGATATCGTTCAGTAAGGTTTATAGGCCTATAATAAGAGAGAAAGAAAGGGGGCGGGAGAGAGAGAGATGGAGAGAGAGAGAGAGAGAGAGAGGGAGAGAGAGAAGGAGAGAGAGAGAGAGGGAGGGAGAGGGAGAAGGAGAGGGAGAGAGAGAGAGAGAGAGAGAGAGAGAGAGAGAGAGAGAGAGGAGAGAGAATGAGAGAGAGAGAGAGAGAGGGAGAGGGAGAAGGAGAGGGAGAGAGAGAGAGAGAGAGAGAGAGAGAGAGAGAGAGAGAGAGAAAGAAAGAGAGAAAGAAAGAGAAGAAGAGAGAGAAAGAGAGTTATGTCTTTTCACAGTCGAGATCCATTCCAAGAGGTCCTCCAGAGCAATCCCCAGACAGCGCGTCAAACACATCCACATCAACAACCAAAAGGCTTCTTCCATCCATCAAAACGTCTGCGGCGCGAGAGTAAATACAAATAAAACTCCACACGTAAATCCACTCCCTTCCCATCCATCATCCATTATAATAATGAAGATGTAAATCCACACCAGAAGAGGCGGTGTCAGAGCGCGTTAAAAGAACTCAAAAACATAAACTGTCTTGAGAGAAATTAGCATGTGAATGAGAGGAGCGACTCGTTTTCGTCCGCTTTCAGAATGTTGCGTCTGGCGCCTTAAGGGAATGGAGGTTGAGGGGGGTGGGGGACGATATAGAGGAGAAGAAAGAAATTAGAATAAGTGAATATGTTGATAAATCAGAAGTGAGAAGGAAGAATAAAGCGAACCAAGAAGAAAACGGAAGGACAATGAATACAGACAGACGGAATAAAGGCGAAGGAAAGGAGAAACAACCGAACGAAAGACAAAGCAAGTGAGCGATGTGAGGTGCGGTGTGCGTGTGGGCATCAGTGAAGTAATCAGTGGGTGTGATTACCGCCCACGGCCACCGCAAACGCCCACGCTCGCCCCCGGGACTCAGAAACACTTGTTTTACTTTTTTGGATGATTGCTCGTAAAATTATTTGAGTTTTTTTTTCTTTCTTTCTTTCTTTCTTTCTTTCTTTTATTGATATTTTGTCTGAAGATTTTGACTGCTTCATGTACACGTTTACATTATTGATAGATAGATAGATAGATAGATAGATAGGCAGATAGTATGAAAGATAGATTGATATATCGATTGATAGATAGAGATTGATAGATATATGGATTGGTAAGTGGATAAATAAATGGATCAAGGGATAGATAGTAGGGTATATTGATGAATAGATAAGTAGATAGACAGACACACAAACAGGAAGACATACAGACAAACATATAGATAGATAAATAGATAGATAGACAAATAGGTAGGTAGATAGAGAGAGAGATAAAGAGGTAAAGACAGATAAACAAATAAATTAATAGATAGATGTGATAATTTCCATGTTTGTTTTTTTATAAGTTTGTTTTCACCTTTTTAATCCTATACTAGTATATCCACAATTATATTATCCAATATCAAATAAATGAACACTTCATAGAAGATGTTCGAACAATCCAGTGGATTAAGAGCGAAAGCGAGCTAAGAAAAATATGTCGTGAAGAAACACTTGAACGTAAATTGATCTGCATAAGCATTTTGAACTGGCTTGGATTGTAAAGATAAAGTGAAAAAAATATATATATTCAATACATAAAGAGAAAATTCTATGCATGGTTAGATAAATAGTACTTGGTTGTATATGGCTGTTCGGAATCTACGGGATTACACTGCCCGTTTAAGAATCAATTTGTGATTTGTTTGACGTTGACCTGTTTTTTTCATCAATACATCAACTCCCCTGCCAGTGGAATGGATATCTATCGATTATTTGAGCTTAGTATCAATTCTGGAAAAGAAACCCGAAGGCAAAGTGCTTTTGGTTGCGTCTAATTATCACGTGTTCCTTTTCCATGCCGTCTTCTTTTACCCTGACACTTAAACGTACGGAGAGAGAGACAAATTCAGTGAAAGACACACAAGAATAGGCCATGAAAAATGTCCTTAATACCTTCATGACAAAAGTAAAAAAAAATCATGTTAAATAAAATCGAATAGCGTAATACCAAAGCCAAAGTTGGTATCGCATTCCATATCCAATACATAGATATCAAAAACACATCCCAAAGTATATCTCGTGATGGTACTAAATCCTACCATTGCAGGGCTATCGAAACGAGTAAGGAATACGTTTTCCAACTTTAAATCAAAAGGAAAGCTTTCCCATTAGAGTGCTCAAGTTGCATATCCTTGCTCTATCAATAAACATCTTGAGGTTGGTTATGCACATCCTATCCATGACTGTCCTGCAGATGGATCTCATGAGTCTAGGAGTAAGGGGGGTTGTGCTGGCGCTGTATATAAGGGAGTGATTTGCAACGTCCCGGTGGAGGAAAAGGTCATGATTGTGGTGGATTGCACAAGTTGAGAAAAAAGAGTAGATTTTGCGTGAATTCGAGAGTGATTTTTTTTTTTTTTTTTTTTTTTTTGTGTGTAGGAAGTGTAATTAACGTTTCGATATCATCATTGTGATAACATGATTGTTGTCTTTATTATCATTATCTTTATTAGTATCCCTATTATTATTATCGTCATTATTGATATTGTTTTTATTATTATTTTCATTATCATTGATATCAATATTATTATCTGTATTTTTTGTTTTTATCATCATCATCGTTATAATGATTATTATCATTACCATAATTTTCATTATTTTCGTTATCGTTATCATTTTTATCGTTATTATTATCATCGTTATTATTATTACTATCATCATTGTCATTATCATTATTACTTTTATTGTTGTTATTATGATAAGCATTATTATTAATAGTATTATCAATACTATCATTATTATCATTATAATTGCTATCGTCATTATTATCATTATCATATTTACTATCGTCATTATTATCACTATTATTATAATTATCATTATAATCGTTATTATCATTCTTACTATCATCATCACTATTATTATTGCTATTATTATTGTTATCAATTAGTATCCTTATCCTTATCATCATTACTATTATCATTATTATTGTTGTCCTCATTGTCATCCTTATTCTTACTATTATTAGCACTATTGTCATTGCTATTATTATCATCATCACTGTTGTGATTATCATCATTATCATCTTTACCTTTATCATTGAATTATTATACTTTTTTAATCATTATCATCATCATAACTAGTAATATCATTATCGTTATGATAATAATAATGATAATAATAAGAAGAAAAAGAGGAAGAAGAAGAAGAAGAATTAAAAATTATGATAATAATGATAGAAATAATGATGATGATGATGGTGATGATGATGGTAATAGCAATAACAATAAAACATTAATGATGATAATGATAGTAATGATGATGGTAATGATGATAACAATAATGATAATGGTGATACTGCTGCTGCTACTACTACTACTAGTAAGATAATGATGATAATATTATGATGATAATAACATTATAATAATATTGTTAATGATAATGATTATAATGATAATAACAACAACAATAATGATAATAATAATAATAATAATAATAATAATAATAATAATAATAATAATAATAATAATAATAATAATGATAATAATAATAATGATAATAATAATAATAACTATAATGATAATAATAATAATGATAATAATAATGATTATAATGATAATAATGATAATAATAATAATAATAATAATAGTAATAATAATAATAATGATAATAATAATACTATCAATAATAATAATAATAATAATAATGATAATAATAATAATAATAATAATGATAATAATAATAATAATAACAATAAAAATAATAATAGTAATATCAATAATAATAATAATGATAATAATAATACTTACAACGTTGATAATAAGGATAATCTTAAGAATGATGGTAATGATGATAATAACAATAACAACAATAACAACGATAATGAAAATGATAATGATAATGATAGTTATTATCATCATCATTATTATTATCATTATAACTATTCTTGTTATCATTATCATCATTATCCTTAGCACTCTCATAATAATAATTATTATTATCATCATCATTATCATTGTTGTTATTATTATCATATAATTATTTTCATTCCTGTTATCATTATCATCATCGTTATCATCATCCTTTTGTTAGTACTGGTACTAGCATATGATCAATATTCTAATATATATATGATTTATTTATTAGCATTATTTGACCAAAGTGAAATGATGCAGCCTTTAGTTTTCAGCTTCGAAAGAAGAACAAGAAGAAGAACAACAAAAATGAGAAAAGGAAGAAGAAGAAGATAAAGAAGAAGATAAGGGAGAAGATGAAGAAAAATAATAATAAGAAGAAGGAGAAGAAAAGAAGAGAATGAGCAAAATAAGAAGGGGAAAGAAGAAAAAGAGGAGGAAGAATATGAGAAAAGAAGAAGAAAGGGAAAAAGAAAAAAAAAGATAAAGACAAAACAGAAGAAATAGAGGAAGAAATAGAAAAATAAAGAAAACCGATAAATTAAATTAGAAGACGTAAGAAGAACAAGTAAATAGCCCCCCTCCTCCCAAGGCCCCCCCCTAAGGCACAGCCTCCCCCCCAAGATTCGCTTAATACTCTCCTTAATGCCCCCCTCCCCCTAAAGCCCCCTTAACCCCCCCCCCCCTCATCCCTAGCACGTGCCGAACCCGACCACCGGCGCCGCCAACTTTCCGATGGCCGCCTGTGAGAACAATGCATCAGTTTGCCGAAGATTTACGTCGAGTGCGGTCATTTTCGTCGCCTCTAAAAGGAGGGGGGGGAATAGGGGGAGGGGGCAGGTTAGTTGATATTCAAATTTTGAAATATATCGGATCGATTTGGAATATATATTCATCTTTATCTGCACACCAACACATATGCTCATGGACGCATGCATACACGCACATACACAGATACACACACACACACACAGACACAGATATACAAACACATACAAACACATACACACACACAAATACACAAACACACACATACACATGCGCAAACAAACAACAAACACGTTAAAAGATATAATCGCAACGGTTTACTGTTTAGTTCAAATTTCAAACTAAACGGTCGGCCGCCGGATAAATGTGTTTCATCATACACTTTATGAGAACAAATTATTACTACGTCTTTAAATAAATCATATATACTTATATGCTACATATAATTATATTATCTTTCATTTATATAGAAAATTATAACTGTTTTCGAGGGATTGCAGGATATGATAGTGCCGTTTTCCTTCTAATAGTGACATTTAATTTTCTTTTTAATCATCATTGTTTTAATGATTAACCATCTCTCCTTTGATCATTATATTTTAATACCAACGATTCCTCTTTTAAGAATAATTGCATGGTATTATTATTCATTGATTAGTATTATCATTAAATATTTGGTAATTTTAGTGATGATGATAGTATTAATACAAATGATATAGACATACATACATACATACATACATATATATAACTATATATAAGTATATACATAT
>BOPN01004061.1:125882-137055 GCA_017312705.2 Penaeus japonicus | reverse complement strand
TCCCCCCTCCCTTCCTTTACCCTCCTCACTTCCCTTCCTTCCTCCCTTGTTTATCTCCTCCTTTCCTTTCCCTCCCTCGCTTTCCCTTCTCCCTCCAACTCTTCCTCTCTTGTTCTTCCTTTCACTCTTGTCTGCTCCTCTTGCCCCTTTCCGTCTGAGGTTGGTGTTACGGTCCAGTGAGTCGTCTCATAATGTTCGAATGCAGAAATGTCATGTGCAGGCTTTACTCCCCCCTCCTCTTCGCTCTCTCTCTCTCTCTCTCTCTCTCTCTCTCTCTCTCTCTCCCTCCCTCCCTCCCTCCCTCCCTCCCTCCCTCCCTCCCTCCTTCCCTCCCTCCTTCCCTCTCTACCCCTCCCCCCTATTTCTCCCTCTCGCCACACAGACTTCATATACAACATACGAAGCTCATTCGTATAGAATCAGAATCAGGAAATCAAATTAATAAATCACATGACATAACGAACACCAATAAACATCAATGGAAAGTGGACGACCAAGAAACGAGACGTAACATACATCAAACTAAACCAACTAACTATAGCGACCATAGCAAAGACTACAGGGACATACAGTACAACGCGCTGGAATTTGCGAAACAGTAGTAGAATATCGCAAACTGGCAACCCCTGGACGCGGAATGAACACGAGCATGTATATATAGGGTGGAAGTTCGGTTCGTAGGTGGAGTGATGTGGGGAGATGTAGATGGAGAGTGGAGGGGGAGAGAGGGGGAGGAATAGGAAGGAGAGTTGATGAAGGATGGAATTAATTCGTAGGGAGAGAGGGAAGAATAGGAAAGTGGGTTGATAAAGGATGGAATTAACTCGTGTATTTGTAGAAAGATAGATAGATATAATATGATATAATATGATATGATATGATATGATATGATATGATATGATATGATATGATATGATATAATATAATATAATATAATATATAATATAATATAATATGATATGATATGATATGATATGATATGATATGATATGATATGATATGATATGATATGATATGATATGATATGATATGATATATAAAGATCACAAACAACAAACGCTGATTAAACCAACTTTGATGATTGACTGAAAAAGCGACGTTCATAAAGCGAATCTCTTCTCATTAGAAACTTCATATCAAGTTGATGTGTAAATTTGATAACAATGAACCGAGAGGCTTATTCGCCGGGAGAATTAATCATGTGGGAGGACGGAAGCGCAAACCCGCCCTTTTCTTTCTTGTTCTTCTTCTACAGTTTCTGTTCTTCTTGTTCTGTTTGTATTTGTATATATGTATATATGTGTATATATATATGTATATATATATATATGTGTGTGTGTGTGTGTGTGTGTGTGTGTGTGTGTGTGTGTGTGCATCTATATCTATATCTCTCTCTCTCTACACACACACACACACACACACACACACACACACACACACACACACACACACACACATATAATTATATATAAACATGTATACATACATATATATATAGATAGATAGATAGATAGGTAGATAGGTAGATAGGTAGATAGAGAGAGAGAGAGAGAGAAAACACTTCCGTCATAACCCCCTATTCCCCCTTAAGAACTTCTCTACATCATACTTACCCATATTGGTTATCTAAATTTATTTCTTCCTCCACTGTTTATTAATCATATAATTTATTCCGTATGTCACAAAATGCCTATGTACATGTTGGTTATATTGCTGTTAGTATAAACTAGTTTACATATTACCATTTCCCTAAATTATAAAAAGCAGAACCATCATAAGGTCTTATTGTCTAATTGTCTATTTGGTCCTTGTTACGGCGCTGAAGATGGAGGTTTAGACTTGAAAATTTTGGGAATTAAAAGTAAGATTCTTAACCGCAGAATTAGTTTTACTTCTTCTTTCTTACACTTTGACGTCCGACTATAACGGAGTATAAATACACACACACACACATATACATACATATACATATATATATTTATATATATATATTTATATATATTATATATATATATAATATGTATATATATATAAATATATATATATATAATAATAATAATATTAATAATATAATACGTAATAATAATAATAATAATAATAATAATAATAATAATAATAATAATAATAATAATAATATAATAATAATAATAATAATAATAATACTAATAATAATAATAATAATTAATAATAATAATAATACTAATACATATATATATATAATAATAATAATATACATAATATATATAATAATGTATGTATGTGTTGTTAATGTAATATTTATTATAAATGTGGATAATAATAATAATAATAATAATAATAATAATAATAATATATAATAATATAATATAATAATAATATGTATAATGTAATGTAATATTAATAATAATAATAATAATACGTTTGTTATAATATGTAATACGTTTGTTTGTAATAATAATAATAATACTGTGTTTATACATGTTGTACAATACATATACGCAGATACGTATACGTACATGCAATACGTATAATAATAATAATAATAATAATAATAATAATAATAATAATAATAATAATAATAATAATATATATATGTGTATATATGTATGTATGTATTATTAATAATATATGTAATAATAATGTATGTAATATTAATAATAATAATAATAATAATAATAATAATAATAATAATAATAATAATATAATAATAATAATAATAATAATAATAATAATAATAATAATAATAATAATAATGATAGTAATAATAATAATAATAATAATAATAATAATAATAATAATAATAATGTAATGATAATAATAATAATAATAATAATAATAATATGTATATATATATATAATAATAATAATAATAATAATAATAATAATAATAATAATAATAATAATAATAATAATAATAATATAATAATAATAATAATAATAATAATATAATAATAATAATAATAATAATAATAATAATAATAATAATAATAATACAATAATAATAATAATACATATACGTATACGTAATATGTATACGTATATACATATACATAATAATAATAATAATAATACGTAATATCTAATATACGTAATAATACGTAATAATATCACAATAATAATGCATATACGTAATATGATATACATACATACATACATATATACATATATATATATATATATATATATATATATATATATATATATATATATATATATATATACATACATACACACACACACAATGCTGGAAATACCCCCAAAAGTTCCCGCAACGCAACCTTGCCAAAAGACGTGAACGCTATGAAATACATATTATTTCTCTCTCTTTCTCTCTCTCTTTCTCTCTCTCTTTCTCTCTCTCTTTCTCCCTCTTTCTCTCTCTCTTTCTCTCTCTCTTTCTCTCAAAAGGAGTGGGGAACTAGGAAAGAGGGGATAAAAGAAAGGAGGGTAGAAGCAAATAGGGAAGACGAAAACAAAGAGGGGAAGGGGGGGGGGAGGGGCGAGGGTGAAAAGCTGAATAGGAAGAAGCGGGGAGAGGGAAAGAGGGTGAAAAAGAGTGAAAGAGGGAAAGAAGGTCAAAAGAAAGAAAGGGGGAAGTGGGAAAGGAGAGAGGAAGAGGGAAATGAGAGGGAAAGAATGAAAGGGGGAAAGGAGAGGGGAAAAGAAGAGGAGAGGGGAAGAGGGAAGGGGGCAAGGAGAGGGGAAGAGGGAAGCGGGAAAGGAGAGGGAAAGAATGAAAGGGGGAAAGGAGAGGGAAAGAACAGAAAGGGGGAAAGGAGAGAGGAAGGGAAGGAAAGGAGGAGAGGGGGAATAGGGAAGGAAAAGAGAGGAGAGGGGAAGGGGGAAAGGAGAGGAGAGGGAAGGGGAAAGGAGAGGAGAGGGGGAGGGGGAAAGGAGAGGAGAGGGGAAGGGGGAAAGGAGAGGAGAGGGGAAGGGGGAAAGGAGAGGAGAGGGGAAGGGGGAAAGGAGAGGAGAGGGGAAGGGGGAAAGAAGAAAAAAAGAGGGAAGGGGGAAAAGAGAGAGGAGGAGGGAAAGGGGAAAGAGGGAAAGAGAAGAGGAGGGAAGAAAGGAGAAGAAAAGAGGGAAGGGTTAAAGGAGAGGAAGGGGGAGGGGGGGGGGAAGGATGAAGGGGGGGGAAGGGGGGAAGGGAGAAGGCCACGGTGCTTCAGGCCCTTATTAAAACTTGAGCAACTTGGACCCAACTTACACAAGGGAAAAAAAAACTTTGCCGTTCAAATCCTCCGTCTGCGCTGTGAAGGTATTACGGAAGGGGGGGGGGGGGTACGAAGGGGAAGTGGGGGGGTGGATACGAGGGGGAAGGGGGGTGGTACGAGGGGGAAGGGAGGGAGGTGGTATGAGGGGGAAGGGGGGGAAGTGGGGGGGGGCGTACGAGGGGGAAGGGGGGCGGATACGAGGGGGAAGGGTGGGGGGTACGAGGGGGAAGAGGGGGTACGAGGGGGAAGGGAGGGTGGTACGAGGGGGAAGGGGGGGCGGATATGAGGGGGAAGGGAGGATCGGATGGTATAGAAGGAGGGAGGGGGAGAAGGAGAGGGGGGTGGGGAATATGGGAATGAGGGGAGGAGGAGGAGGAGAGGGAGGGTGGGGGAAAGGGAGAAGAGGGAGGAGGAGGGGGAGAGGATGGGACGGAGGGGAGGATAGAAGGGAGGCGGGAAAGGATAGGAGGGAAGGGATAGGAGGGAGAGGATTAGAAGGAGGGAGAAAATAAGGGAATAATAAGGATGGGGAAGAAGAAGAAGAAAAATATTAGAAAGGGGTAAGAAGGGGGAGGCGAAGGAGAAAAGAAATAGTACAAATAAGAAGGATGAGACTTAAAGAATTAAAAGATGAGAAAGAGAGAGAGAAAAAATCCAAACTCCACTTTTCCTTCAAACTCCACTTTTCCTCCAAACTTCATTTTTCCTCCAAACTCCATTTTTCTTCCAAACTCCATTTTTCCTTCAAACTCCACTTTTCCTCCAAACTTCATTTTTCCTCCAAACTCCATTTTTCTTCCAAACTCCATTTTTCCTTCAAACTCCACTTTTCCTTCAAACTCCACTTTTCCTCCAAACTCCACTTTTCCTCCAAACTCCACTTTTCCTTCAAACTCCACTTTTCCTCCAAACTTCATTTTTCCTCCAAACTCCATTTTTCTTCCAAACTCCATTTTTCCTTCAAACTCCACTTTTCCTCCAAACTCCATTTTTCCTCCAAACTCCACTTTTCTTCCAAACTCCACTTTTTCTGCACACTGCCTTTTTTTCTCTCCTTTGCCTCCACACTTTCCTCCATACTCCATTTTTCTCTACATTCTCCCTCTACAGTCTTCTTTTCCTTCCTCACTCCACTTTTCCCCTGAACACACTCCTCCACTTTTTCCTAAAGACTCTTCTCCACTTTTCCCTCTACTCTCCAATTCGTCTCCTTTCTCTCCACACTTCCTCCACTTTTCGAGTAGATAGATAGAAAGAGAGAGAGAGAGAGAGAGAGAGACAGAGACACAGAGACAGACACACAGATACACAGATACACAGAGACAAAGAGACACAGAGACACAGAGACAAAGAGACAGACAGACACAGAGACAGACAGACACAGAGACACAGAGACACAGAGACAGACAGACACAGAGACAGACAGACACAGAGACACAGAGACAGACACACAGATACACAGATACACAGAGACAAAGAGACACAGAGACACAGAGACAAAGAGACAGACAGACACAGAGACAGACAGACACAGAGACACAGAGACACGGAGACACAGAGACAGACAGACACAGAGACAGACAGACACAGAGACAGACAGACACAGAGACAGACAGACACAGAGACACAGATACACGGAGACACAGAGACAGACAGACACAGAGACAGACAGACACAGAGACAGACAGACACAGAGACAGACAGACAGAGACACAGAGAAGCATTTACGATTTGCATCCTTAATCCTCCTCTTTTGAAATAGATCTAAATATTTTTCAAGGTGTTTTCACTGGAGTCTGTGCCATCATATGCAATCTCCTTTGTCAATTGCGATGAAGAGGGTGCACGAGCCTATTGCAATGAATTATGAATTGCGATCCGAAAGTGAACATTTTGTGGGGAAAATATTTGGTCTATGAGGAAAAAAAATTAAGGCAACGGACACATAGCAGAGCTGTTGTTTCTGACTTTGCTGTTTCCTAATTGTGATACAAGCTGAGGGATAGAGAGGGGGAGGGGGAGGAAGAGAGAAAAGGGAGAGAAAAGAGAGAGAGAGGGAGGGGAGAGGAAGAGGAGGAGGAGGAGAAGGAGAGGGAGTGGGAGAGGGAGAGGGAGAGGGAGAGTAGAGATAGAGAGAGGAAAGGGAGAGGGGGGAGCGTGGATGGAAGGAAGGGGAGAGAGAAAAGGGAGATGAGGAGAGAAAAGGGGGAGAAGGAGGGAGATGGAGAGAGATAGACGAAGTGTGGAGGAAGAAGGCAAAGGGAGAAAAGAGATAGAAAGGAATAAAAGGAGGGAGGGAGGGAAGTGTGGAGGAAGGAGGAAAAGAAAAGGAGGAGAAGGAGAGAGAGGGAGAAGAGCGAAAGAGTGGGAAAATAGCATACAACGAACATAGACGCTAACACCTCCCCGCCCCCGCCCCCCCTTCCTCCCCCCAAAAAAAGAGGAAAAAAAGTAGGCCCACATTTTTTTCTTCTTATGAGCACCCGAGTCAAAACTGACTGCGGTTGAGGCGAGGCAGGAGCGACAGTCAAGGGGGGAGGGAGGGGGTGAAGGGGTGGAAGAAGGGAGAGGGTGGATACGTGGATACGGGGGGAGGAGGGGCTCGAGTGGGGGAGAAGGGAGGATGAAGGGGTGGGAGAGGAGAGGGGAGGCGGAGGGAACACTCGGGGGTGGAGAGAAGATGAGGGGAGGGGAAAAATATAACCGACACTCGAATTAGAAGAAGAAACATGAATAAAAAACGAGCCAAAAAAGGAAAAAAAAAGAAGAGATAGAAAAAAGGAAGAGACAAAAAACGGGAGCAAGGATAAGAATAAGAAGAGGAAAGGAAAGGGACCACATATGGCAACACCGACATAACGGTCGTCCTCGAGTTCAAACGTGGACGCGCGCTATTCGATTCGATTTTGTCCGCGTTTTCTGATGACGTATGTTCTCGATCCGGCACGCTGATGAAAGCCATTTTGAGATTGTGTTGATTGCTGTTGAAATATAATGATAAATAAATATGGCGGGACGAGAAAGGAGAGGAGAGAAGTTGACGCGGGAGTTGGGAAAAAGGGGGGGGGGGGATGGGGGGTTTGTGTCTATGTTTGTCTGTGTTTTTAGGATGGTTGTTCAATCTTGTTGTTTCTTCTTTTTTCTTTTTTTCTGTTTCTCTCTCTCTCGTTCTTGTTTTCTTCTTCTTTCTTTGGATCTAATTAACTTCCTCTTCATCTCTCTTCTCTTGTCGTCACCTTTCTCTCTCTCTCTCTCTTTCTCTCTCTATCTGTCTATCTATCTATCTATCTATCTATCTTTATCTTCTTCTTCTTCTCCTTCTTCTTTTTCTCTCTTTGCTTCTCTTTTTCTTCGTTTTTTTCTTTCTCTTTCTTCCTCCCTCTCGCTAACTCTCCCTCCATCACTATCACTCTCACCTTCCTTCCTTCCATCCTTTCCTTCTTTCCTCCCTCCCTCCTTCCTCCCTCCCTTTTCTCTCTGTCTCTTCCCCCCCCCTCCCCCCCGTCACGGTTCTGCTTGCAAAACCCCGGTAGCAATTACTTTTCCGTCTGTTCGCTGTGTCAAGCACTAATTAATGCTGATTCTCCTGCTGTTTCTGCTGCTATTAAAACAGGTTCTCCTGCTGCTATTAAAACAGGTTCTCCTGCTGCTATTAAAACAGGTTCTCCTGCTGTTTCTGCTGCTATTAAAACCGGTTCTCCTGCTGTTTCTGCTGCTATTAAAACCGGTTCTCCTGCTGTTTCTGTCCTTTTTTTTTTCCCTCTCTTTTTTTTAGGGGGGGGTTATATTGATCCTCTCTCTCTCTTTGTCTGTGGGTTTGTTTGTATTTTTTCGTGTGTGTTTTTTTCTGTCTCTCACTCTTTTTCACTCTAATAATATACCATGCCTTTTATATAACAGTATTTGTAATCATTAATTTATCTATCTACTTATTTAGTTTATTTATTTGTCTTATCTATCGATTTATCTTTTTCTTTGAATTTTCATTTTCGTTCCTTTCATTTTCGTTTCTTTCATTTTTGTTTCCTTCATTTTTGGTTTTTTCATTTTCGTTTCTTTCATTTTCTCCATTTCTTTGTTCGTCTTTCTACTTATCCAGATTATCTTTTTGTTTTATCTGTCTATCCATATTTTTCCTTCGACTTTTACAATAACAAATTCTTGCCAATCGAAGCTGTTACGCAAACCGATATTCTTCTTTTTTTGTTTTTATTTTTGGTTCTTCTTTCCTCATATTTTTTCACTCTCGATTTTTTCCCCCTTTCTCTATATTTTTTGAATTTCTTTCTCTCCTTTCAACGAATTTTCAACAACAAAAACAAAAAAAGAAAGAAAGAACTTGTTAACAGACAAGAGAGAAAAAGAAAAAAAAAAAAACTTTACATCGAGCAAGAACAGCGAACATCCGGGTATAAGCTCGATTTATGTGCTCACTTCGCCGCTCTATTACAACAATATTTCGATACAGTGTTTGCATGTGAGTCGAAACATTTGAACAATCGTCGGTATTATGTGTTGTGGTTTAGTTTCATTGTCTGATTTGGTGTTATTATTATTTTTTTTTTTTTTTAGTTTTTCATTTTAGTTCGGTAGATGGTGGGTATGTTTAGAGGAATGGGGTTGGCAGGAGAGGGGATTTGTTTATATCTAGGTGTGATGATTGATATTGTATAAATATATATGTTTGTGCGTTTATATATATATATATATATATATATATATATATATATATATATATATATATATATATATATATATATATATATATATTTGTATAATTTTTACTATAACTATGACATTAATTTTGTTATCATTATCAATGTCATTATCATAGTTATAACTATTACCATTGTAATCATTAATATCATCATCATTATTACCATCTTTATCACCATTATCATCATTATCCTTGTTATCAATTATTATCAACACCATTACTCTCGTTTACACCATTACTCTCATGATCATTATCATCATCATCATTTTCATCACCATTACCACCATCCTCCTCCTCCTCTTAATTACCATCATCATCATTACCATTAATCACCACAATTCTCTAATTACCGAACGCATCTTCAAGCTTCATAAGATTAACTCTAGTTCATCCTACAAACAAGATATTGGTTGCGAGGCGGGACACTAGGCTGACAATGCAATGCCGTTTAATTGCAGGATAATTAGAAGGTAATTAGTCAAACAGCCTTGTTGGGTTATGTCTATTTAGGTTTTTGTGTGGATAGATTTTTTTTTTTTTTTTTTTTTTTTTTTTGGGGGGGGGGGGGGGTCGTAAAAAGAGGGATTTATAAGGTTATGTATGTGGGTCAGTGGAATGTAATTAATTGTTGGTATGTTTTGATCAATTTTGTTAGTAGGAACTAAAAAGAGATTTTTATTCTTTTTTTTTTATTGTAACGAAAAAGAATGAGGCTATGAAATATATATATATATATATATATATATATATATATATATAGAGAGAGAGAGAGAGAGAGAGAGAGAGAGAGAGAGAGAGAGAGAGAGAGATAGATCAATAGATAGATAGATAAATGTCAAAATTTTATGTTAATCAATGTTGTCTCACTTTTGTTAGTCGCAGATTTTCGTTTCGTAATCTTTGGGAGAAAATAAATAAATAAATATATATATATTTTTTTTTTTTTTTTTTTTTTCCTTTTTAGTTTTTAGTTTGTTTTTTTTCTTTTCTTTTCTTTTCTTTTGGGAGTTGAACACCATCCGCGCGTAATGATATTCAAAATTATGAAAATCATGATTATGCTAATACTTTACCTTCCTTTGAAACATTATATTCCCCGAGTTAAAAAAAAAATAAAACGCTATAAAAAAAAAAAAAGTTATATTCTTTAATGCAAAAGACAGAATATTTTCTCGTATACAAAGAGGGAAAAATTATATTGTTGTCAACCGTACCTACCGATGTCCAGATGGTCGTTCTGAGCATGATAAAGAGATAAGAAAACCGCCCTTAAGATCTGTTGTCGAGAAGGGAGAAAACTTAACCTAGTAAACGTCTTCATATTTTATTCACGCTTAATTACTTTCTGATGGAGGACAGCGAGGTGGGAGGGGTGGAGGGGGGAGGGGGGAGGGGGAGAGGGGAGAGGGGACTGGGGATGGGAGTGAAGGTGGAGGTGGAGGTGGAGATGATGATAATAATAATGATAATGATGATAATAAAGATAATGATAATAATAATGATAATAGTAATACTACTACTAATGATAATTACAATAATAACATAAATGATAATAATGATAATGACAATATTAACAATGATAATAATGATAATGACAATAATAAAATAATAATGATAAGGAGGTGGAGGTAGGGGTGGAGTTAGGAGTTAGGAGAAGGGGTTTGGATGTGGAGGTGGAGGCACAAAGTGGAGATGTGGATAGGGGAGTGAGGACTGGGAATGGGCGGGGGGAGTGGAAAGTGGAGGCATGGAGTAGGATCGGAGGGTGGAAGCTGCAGTGGATGTGGAATGGGGAAGGGGGGAGGTGAAGATATAGCTGAAAATGGGGTTAAGGTGGAGTTGTGAAGTGGAGACAGGTGGAAAGGGGGTGAGGTAGAGTTGTGAAGTGGAGACAGGGATGAAGGTGGAGGTAGATGTATGGGTGAGGTGGAGTTGACATTGCAGGTTGGGAGAAGTGGAGGAGGATATAAAGGTAGAAGGGGGGAGGGGTTGACGATAGAGATGGAGGTGGAGTGGGAGTGGAGTTAGAGATGTTGATGTGGATGGTGAAATTTTAGTGGAGGGAGATAAGATTGAGATTATCAACATCATTATTTTCTTATTATTGTTATTCATTATTGATATATTCACTTATCATTATCATCGTTATTACTAACTAGTATTAGTATGATTATCACGGTTATTATTATCATTATCGATAAATATATAGATAGATAGATAAATGTGTGTGTGTATGTATATATATATATATATATATATATAT